>PVKB01000729.1:0-265085 GCA_004027205.1 Ctenodactylus gundi | reverse complement strand
GGTTAATATTGGAGCTATTCGATTTCTAATTAGGTAAATTGTTCAATCGTTTATAATTAATGTCAAATGTTAAAGAATTACCATGTGTGAAAATTGATAAATACAGAAATGGTGACATCAAGTACAGATATATTTTTTCTTTCTCTGGTGATCACCAAAATAATAGATTTTTTTCTGGGATGGCATAAGTTCTTTTATTCAAAGGCACTTTGTTAGACTAAACAAGTAGTTGAAATATATTTTATTTTAAAATTATCCTCAGCTTTGCTATTAATTAGGTGTCAGAGTTATTTATTTTGGGAACAAAATAGAGGGAGAACTTTTTGTCATAGGATGACAACAGCTTCATTTTAATACAAGGAGAAAATAAATCAAGTATAAAAATAAAGACAATCAAGAAATAATGTGTCTTTCCATATTTCCATTTGAAACAAACATTTATTTTCACAGATAAGCAATTTACAATGAATAGCTCCAAGTTATAGCCATCAATCAACTTTTGGGGTCAAATACGAGAAATTTGCTTCTGCATGACTGCTTCTCAAATTTGAACATTTTTATTAGTGTCTGAGGTGACACTTACCAATGATGTCATTATCAGTAAGGCTGGAAGCCTAAGTTGTGAAAATATAACTTTTTTATCTCCATAGGACTGAGTATATTCAGTTGCAATGAAAAAATAATTTTGAAAGACCAGCTTTATGTTTTTCTGAATTGGTCCTCAGGTCAAAATTTTTTTTTTCATCATTGATTTAGCTTTCCATGCTAGGCATCAGAAAAACAATACCACCCCAAATTGTATTGTTATTTGTAGGTACGCAGTTAAGGTACCTGGATTAAATGTGCATTTACTAAGAAAGGGGCACACATACAAATAATACATAAATCACTGTTTATGTAAGTTTAAGAAAATAAACTCATTATTTGATTGCTAAGAAAATATACCTATTCTATCAAAAGATGCATACCATCTTAACCTATTGTAACTTTTACAAATTTTATTTAACTTATACATAAAAATATAACATATGCAGATTAATAATGTGATTGGTATTTTGATACACACACATACATATATATTTGCACATTTTGTAATGTTTAATTTAGGTTGTGTTTTTCTTTCCTCAAAACTTAATCATTATTGCAGCTTCTAAAAGAAATATGCACTGCAACTTTATTTAAGTTTTTACTTTCTCAAAAGTCATAGAGAGATCAGGGTAACCTAAAATAATGTCAGACAAAAAGTCAGGTCAGTTTTCTATGCTAACTCTCCATGTTTCTTTGATCACTTTTACAGTTGCCAAACTGTAATGGAAAAAGTTAATCTCAGTTGGAAGACGATATAATCTTATACACTGAAAACCATAAGGTTTCTAACAAAAAACTGTTAAAACTAATGAAGTCAGTAAAGATGAAGAATTTTTAAAAATCAATATGTAAAAATTAGCATCATTTCAACACACTAACAAGAAACTCTCTAAGAACAAAGCAAGAAAATAATCACATTTGCCATAACATAGGATATGCTAGGAGCAAATTTTAACATGGAACTGAATGATCAGTACACTGAAACTATAAAACACTGATGAAATAAACTGAAAGAACAGGAAAATAGACTAAATGTCCAAACTCTATAGAAATTTCAATTATACTTTTCATAGAAATAGAAAAAATTCCTAAAATTTACGTGGAATTATGATAAACTAAGAGCTAACAATATATTAAGCAAAGGAGGAATGTTGGGAGCATCCTACTAACTAATTCTAAAATATTCTACAAAATATAGTAATTAAAATCATGTATTACTAGTATAAAAGCAGACATACAGAACAATAAGACAGGCTAGAGAGCCTAGAAATAAGTCCTATAGTTAATGGTCAATTAATCTTTAACATAGATGCCAGGCACACACATAGGAAAATAGACAGCTTCTTCCATAAGTGGTGCTAGAGAAACTTGATTTCTATCTGCATAAGAATGAAATCAACCCTAATCTTGCACTACATATAAAATCAACTAAAATGGAATAATAATAACTTCATAGTAAGACCCAAAAGTACAAAACAACTATAAGAAAACACAGAGAAATAGTTTTATTGATGTAACTCTTTGCAAAGACTCTTTGGATATTAGCCCAAACCATAGAAAACAAAAACAAAACCAGACAAGTAGGATTTTGCTCAACAAATGAAATAAGCAATAAAGAGACAAGGAACAACGTACAGTCATGATTTTAAGCCCCCAAATCTACCAGCTTATATGGAACATCTGAATCAAGGGAAATGAAATAAACAGAGGAATCCTACAGGGATTTTATTTATTTATTTAGAGGTAGAGTCTTGTTCTGCGGTTCAGGCTGGTCCTGATCTAATTATGTAGCCCAGGCTGGCCTCAAACTCACAGAAATCCCTCTTGTCAAGAACCTGAGTGCTGGGATGACATGTGTGAGCCACCAGCCAACATGTTTGCTTAGTCATTACGAGGTGCTAGGGAATGGAACCCAAGGCCTTCAGTATGCTAGGCAAGCAATCTACAAACTGAGCTGTATCCTCCCCATCCCTTATCCTGCATATTCTGGAAAAAAATTACGTATGAGCATACTTAACAATGAAATTAGGTTGCTCATGAGATTCTGATAAATGCAATGACAAAAAAAAATCACAGATTCTTAAGACTTAATTGGCTATCCAGGTTATCTTATTAACTCAGTGGGGCAGATCATTCAAGGCTTTCTGTGTCAATCTGAACGCACTAAATATGATCTACATGGGCTGTGTTACCTCTATTAGATCAAATATAAACAGCTATGATAGTTTTAAATCAGAGTCTTTGTCTGTAGTCCAAGCTGGCCTTGAACTCACAGCAATCCTCCTGCTTCAGCTTCCTGAGTGATGAGACTATTGGCAAGTACCACCATGCCCAACTTACGTGGTGCTGAGGAATCAAACTCCGTGCCTGGTTTCTCAAAGGCTTGTGCCTTGAGAGACAAGTGCTCTCTCAGCCATAGTATTTCCCCACAACAGTTTATAATATATACCCATCTTCCAGTCAGTACAAATAGATCTATGCAATGAAGAGAAGGCAAATTTCAAAAGAAAAAAAAATCCTTGTAGCACTCTGATAGAACCACAAAAATATCTGACCTTCAGATATTTTTAAGCTACAGGAAGGACCAGAGCCTCACTGATTGGTATTTCTTCATACAAATCAAACATGGACATATGTGAGACAGAGACTGAAAATTTCTGATACTGTAACTGGACCTTATTTACACGAATAACTGCACATAATTTTGAGGAATGTGGAATGTAGGACTGATGGTGTTAATAGGAACTCACCTTTGCACCGAGCTCATTGTAATGCAACTTCAGAGCTGTTACTCTTTCGTCAAGCTCTCTGGGGTTTTCTGTCTGTTTCTTCTGCACGATGTGGCGTCCAGTTTTTATCACCATCTCCACTTCTGCCTTCACCTCGCTCAGACTTTTATACAAATTCTAAAGCAAAATATAAAAATCCCAAAATGTATTAGCATACAGTAGTGTGAAATGAACTCATACTAGTATTAACAAAAAGAAATTAAGGTAGTATTTAACGCCATAGTTGCTATTTTATGCTTTAGTTTTGGCAAAGCAGTATTACATAGCTATTGTCAATAAATAATGCTTGCTTTCTTTAGTGCAATATCTCTGTGATTATATACAGATATCCAAACATGCATAATTTGTATCACAGAGATTTAGCTCTTCCATTCAAGATCACCAAGGTCACCTCGAACTGTTACACAAATTCTATTTTAAGTGTTAGCGTTGTACAGTTCTAGCCTCCAGGCCTTGATGAATGAATTCACGTATTCACCACGTATTTACTGACTATCCCCTCAGTATCAGATAATATGGGGCCACTGGGGAAGTCATCACTAGTGGGCATTTCCCACGCGCTCCCTGCTGTTCATTACATCTTTCATTTTAGTGGGTAACACATCTGAATTTCCAAGTTTTAGTATATAATACATTAAATATTTTAATTAGATGTTACAAATACATACTCTTAATTTTAATGATCAAAATGTAAATATGCATCTATGTTATTAAAGATTTACATGTACATCAGAGTAACAAAGCACACACACGCTGCTTCTCAAGAGTCAGTTGCCATAACAAAGCCTATGCGACAAGTACTACAACTCTGGAAGGCAGCTATACTGGCTACTTTAGTACTGACACCACCTGAGGTCACAATTTTGTTTTTTAGGTATTCTTCTGAAAAGATACGTGTTTTATATATGTGTATGTACATGTATGCACGTACATATGTATACAGTTTGCAATATGGATCACTACTTTAATTTGTTCACTAATAAATCTGAACACTAATTATTTGTTTTATTATTATTAAAAACTAAATTTTGTAGTACCCGGTAATGCAGGCCTGTAATGCTGGTACTCTGGGAGTCTGACGCAGAAAGATCTAAAGTTCAAGACCTGCCTGGGCAATTTAGCCACTTAATGAGGCCTGGTCTCAAAACATGAATTAAAAATGGGCTAGGGATTAGCTCAATGCCAAGGCCCAGGCTTTATCTCCGGTAGTATAAAAAAGAAAGAAAGAAAGAAAAAAGAAATACACTTATCAGCAGCTAATTCGTTTTTTTAATGCAAGAAAAACTGAGTTCATTTTCTCTTTTCATTTGCAAATGAATATTTAAACAAACCATTCTGGGAAATCTGAGCAAGTATCTTATTAAAACTATACGTGTAGTCTGTCTACATAAGAATTGTCTCTTTGATGACAAATATTAATATTTTTATCAATAACTGTGAGTTCTTTTTGAGCTTTATAGTTGAGTTTTTCTTTTATTTATGTTACAGAATATGTAAATAATATATGGGTATTTGTAAACAGTGATATCATTCAGTTTTTTGTTGTGAATCAAATATTTGAAGTTTGGAAAAAGTACCAAATTATTTACTGTTTTATCTTTAAAAAAAGGTTATTGACTTTTCTTTATGATGAAAGTTTACTGATAGTGCAGTTAGCTACTGAAATCAGTCTATGCAACCAGCTGAGAAAATATTATTAACCAAGAGATGGAAAAACTCTTTGTTTATGTTAGCCGGACTGCTTTCATCAAGAAAATTTTTTTGAAGGTAAGGCTGTGATTATAGTAGCTATCACAAAGTATCTTAACTAAGAAAATACGCAGGAGTTGCAAAGCAAAGATGTCCTTATGGACTATTTCAGTTGGTTGTGACTTTTCAATCAGGACAAAAAACCATTTGAAGCAGTGCCTTTAGCTGTTTCTTTGTATTGACATAGGTAGGGCGGGTCCCAGCTCATATATATAGACAAGGTCTATGAAGTAACTTTAGAGATTTCTTCATAGAATACAATGAACACTTTGTAAATATTAGTCATGGTGATAATTTTGTCAGGTTATTTTTGCTTTTACTTATTTTTGCAAAATTTAAGAGATGTATTGCTATGAATTTCTATACTTTGCTCATCTAATCACAGTGAACTGTAGTATATCATCATATTCCTCGTATGGGAAAATAACTTTTGAAGTAATTATGCCATTATAATGCAATCTAAATAATCAATAATTATTGCACAAAATATGTTTTCACAGATAAATAGATACATTTATTTTAAAGTTTGTGCTAACACAAAAAATCCCCTTTATAAGTATGTGATGAACGTTATCTAAAGGCGTTTTTCACTTACGTTATGAGGTAGATTTATCAACAATAATAAAGACACAAGGAACTAAATAAGCAAAGTTCCTTATCTTTGATATTAAAAATGTTCAGTGTTTTCTTTTTATGTTAATTTACATCTTGAGGGTTCCTAGTAACTGCATAGTTCTAATAATAATTTTTTCCAGTAACCACTCTCACATTTCAAGTTCATGTTGTCAAAGGGATCATCTGACTTGATGACTTTCTATTGATTACAACACAAGACACTGATAGATATCCCTAAGTCTAATGAGTAGTTGTATTATAAGTTTTATCTTTCCTTGCGTTTTTAGTCTGTCTACCTGGTCTGATGGCCTTTCAGCAATGATTCTTAATGGAAACACATTGGGAGTAGGACTGTCTAGAATGCAATCTTGCTTTCCTTCTTAGAGTTGTTGGTTTTAATTTTTTTGGGGGGGGTAATCTACAGCCTTAAGATTTACAGCTGCATTCTATACATCACTTAGCTCATGCGGTACTCATTATTTCTAGAATGCTTTGTTACTATTGCAGTTATTGCTGGTGTCACTGTTTCCAGATCGAAGAATATAATCAAATATTTCTTAATGATAAAAAGGGGGTAGGTGGGTATTTGCCAGGAGAAATACGTACCACACAATGATTTAGCTGTGACTGTACTACTTCCTGTTCCACACTCTTTGTTTCCAATGCAGGCAAGTGTGTCTTTACTTCGTCTAATATCATCTTACTTTCCTCTAGACGCTGCTCAAAATTGGCTGGTTTCTGGAACAATCGAAACTTCAAGGAGACATCTTGCAATTTTTTCTGCAGGGAGAATATAAGGAGGCCCTGGCTTAATTTTGTGTTCCATAAATTAGCCAATCATGTTTTATTAATAGATTTTTATTTCTAAAATTAAACAAGAGCAAAATATATCAAAATAAAAATAGACCAGTGGTTTATATCCAATCATCTAACACGATGAATACACACATGCACAACAATATAGAATTATAATACTAATCAGTAATCTATTAATCTATTTTATTTCTAAAAATGTACAAACTAAATGCCCATATTTTAAGTTAGCTTAGCCTATTTTCAAATATTTTCCTCAATCTAAATTTTACGAATAAAGTTGTCTAAAATGTACAAATATGGCTTAATGTGTAGTCAGAATAGCTCCTCAGTTCACCTGATGAAATAAAACATACCTGTGCAATGTCAATTTGGGAAAGAACTCTCTGGGCAGCATCCTTTCCCTGGTTATGTTTCTTCATTTCTTCTAAACTGATCTCATGACTTGTCAAATCCGACTGGATTTTCTGTTGGGAGGATAGTGTTATTAGCCAGTGTACTCTGTAAGTTATTACAAAGGACAACTCATTTTCCCAGAAGATCTAATTCAGAAACTCTCCTAAACCACTATTACAAGTATCCTCTCTTTAAATGACAATAGCTAAGTTTTATATAAAATGAAATGATTTATTTCTCTCCTATTGGGACCATTACTTTAAAAATGATCATTTCAAGCCATTAATGATGAACAGCTTTTCAGGTGTCATGTGAAACAAGGAATTTCTATCTATATTTTCTATGTAGAATTTATGTTTTTTCCTTTGAAGTGACACTTTAATATGAGCAAAGATAAGATTTTTTATAAGTTAACTATGAGAGAGATAAGATGCAACAAGCAAATTGCATGTGGATCACACTCATCAGTAGTGATCTCACTTGTTCTGTGCAATACGTGAGCTAATCTCACAGAAACTAGAGATTTAAGACAGGGAAGTTAAATATTTCACCTGTTGTTGCCTTTTGTCTGATAGGAACTCAGAAGAATCATAGAGGTGTTATTATTTTAACTTTAAAATATTTCTGTATGTTCTGTATCTAATGCCAAAATATTCATAAATATACCAATGAGAAACTCAGAATACAAGCATTCCGTAGAATAAAGTGGGCGTTATAGTGGGAGTGCGGAGTGGGGATGGTGTGGGAGGGCCAAAGGGAAGGGGGAGTGATTACAGTGTTGATGTGATAATGTATGTGCACAAAATACTCAAGCTAAACTTAACCACTACATATCACAAATAAAGATATATATGAAAACATTTTCAATCATGTTATATTCAAGAGTATGTTTTTATCTTACTGATCAATTCCTGAGACAATTATAAGTATTCATCAAATCCTATACTGTATAGATAACAAAACAATAAATTCACTCATTTCTTGCTGTAAGATCCAGAAATACCAGCTAGTGTTCAAATTATTCTAATTCAAAATTATGTCACTGAAATTATCATAAATAAATTGGATAAGAAACTGTAAACTTATAATACAGTACCCATAAAATTATCATAGAAAATAATTTTATAGTGCATGTTAATAAAAAATTGCTCAATTGCACTCAGTTCTGGCACAAATTGTTAGACAATAATATTCAGCTTTGCTAAGCAGTTACCATAAAACACTAGAGTCCTGAATGAAAAATAATTATACCAAGAAAATAAGCTCAGAGTAGAAGGATATCCACAGGATTTAATGTTATAAATTTACAATATTTCTTAATATCATTTCACAGCATATTGATGCAATTATAATGGAAAATTATGAATCATTTAAGTAATTAAAATTCTGCCTTCAAGCAAATGAGAAAAAAGAAATAATAACTGTGTATTTAAAAAAACACACGGTAGGCTGGAGGAATAGCACAACAGTTAATGCACTTGACTTGCAAGTTCAAGGCCCTGAGTTTGAATACCCAGCACCACACAAACTGGGCATGGTGGTGAACACCTGTAATTTGAACACTCAAGTGGCTGACACGAGAAGATTGCTATGAGTTTGAGGCCGCCATGGAGTCTACGATGAGTTCAGTACCAGTCTGGATGATAGAGCGAGACTTTTGTGAAAAAACAAAAGTAAAGAATCTACTGAAGTTAACGGACTATAGAGCTCTAGTTACATATAGGGGAACATGCAGTTGTCACAGGGGAGGGTGATGGTAAAGTAGAACTCTGAACCATTAGCAAGCACTGATGGGATTAGCAGATGCTTCAGGGGGTTGTGCTCATTACATTTCAGCGTGAAAATCTTCATTTCCCTTGAAAAGGTAGAATCCTAATAACCATAATTCTGAGCACCATCACATCATGAACAATTAAAACAAAAAATTCATCTGTCAATATAGACCCTCTCTCAGAAATTTAGAACTGACAGAAGAAACACTAACCAAAGTCTGTGCATGCTTAAACCATGTCACACAAGCTGTGTGACTGTGATTAAGAAGTTTCTAACATGTGGCATGAATGAAGGATAGCAAACAACCAAGAGCATAAAGGAAAGAAAAAAGGAGAAACACAGAAAGAGAAATAGTAACAAAAACACTGCCAAGGGGAAGTACATGTTGTTCTCCAGGGGTGGCTGCATCAGCAGCCCCCACACCACAAGATCCTCTCACTGTTCCCCTTACTATTAACAGGTGGATTTCTTCACATTTTAGAGTCTGAACTGGCCTCTGACTGCCTTGTGCAGTAGAATACAGCACAATGAAGCTTATCCACTGGTGGCTCAAGTCTTGAACTGGCCTCATAGCTTCTATGTCTGTCTTTTTGGAACATTCACTCCTTTGAGGCTCTTGCTTGAAATCCATCCCATGTAACACACTATGAAAAGCCTAAATGGTGTGGAGAGGCCAGTGGTAAGTGCTTCAGTAAATAACTTCAGTTGATTTGTCGGTTAACAATAGCTTCCACGAAAGTGAGCCATTCGCACATCTAGCTCAGTTTGGCTTCCATGTCCCTACAGCAGTAGTCAACAACTTGAGACCATTACACTTAGAGAAGTGACTCGCACTCAAAAGATTAAATATCACATGGTCTCTCTATTATGAGAAAACCAGAGTGTAAATAAATAATAGAATCAAATGGATAAAGATGTGGAGAGTCAGGTGAACAGAGGGAGGGCGGACAGGAGGGGAAGGCAATAAGAAGTTGATGTGATAAGTATGTGCACAAAATTCTCAAGTTTAATGTAACCATTGTGTATCACAAATATATACTAATTTTAAATATAGAGAAAACCATATTAGAAGCATACAGGCAGAATCATACACCTGAGATTTTTTTCAATCCACAAAACCACGGAATAACGGGAAATGTTTGTTACGAGTAACCAGCACAAGATTAGTCCCTTCTTCATTAAAAACTTTGTTGTCCATGGCTTCTATGAGACAAACCTGCATGCTTATGAAAAACTCCCTTCCCTATTTTTATTTTCGCATCAGTTAATTTTCAGTGAATATAACAGTTCTGAATAACATACTAGATGTGTAAGGTGATAGGATTTATAAAAATAAAAGCACTCTGATGTTCTTAAAATGCCCATACTATACATATTCAATACCACCCCCTGAAAACAATGATTTATCATATGCAACTGGAAAATAACTCTAAAATTCACACAAATGTACAAAAAATACCAAGTAGCCAAAACAATCTTAAACAAATGAACAAAGGTGAAGGCTTCATAGTACTTAATTTCAAAATATAATCCAGATCCATAGTAACAAAAACAGACAGGTATTTGCTTTAAAATTGACACACAGGCCAATAAATACAACAGAGGTTTCAGAAATAAATGCACACATTCACAGCCAACTCATTTTCAACAAAGGGACCATATGGCAGAGAAAGGAGAGCGTCTTTACTAAATGGTGCTGGGAAAACTGACTATATACACATAGATTGGCATTTGACTTTCACCTAATACAATATCAACCCAGAAGGGACCAAAGATCTTAAGACTTGAAACTACTGAAAGAAAATACAAAGAAAATACTTCTGGACTCTGGTATAGTCATGGTGCTTGGATATAACTCTAAAGGCACAGGAAAGAAAAGCAGAAAGAGATCATTCAGAATTGCCTCAAACTCAAAAGTGTCTGTACAGTGATGAAAATAATGGAAAAAGAAATAACCTACAGAATGACATAAAACATCTGTCAAATATTCATTTTACCAATAATCAAGATTACAAAAGAAACGAAGAACATAAATAAATAAACTAATAAAAATATAAACAATTGGAATAGTCATATTTCAAAAGAAGAAACACAAATGGTAAAGAAAAATAATGAAGAAATGTTCAATACTATTAGCCATTAGGGAAATGAAAATCAAAACTTCAATGAGATATCATGTCATCCTAGTTAGAATGGCTATTCTCAAGAAATTGAAAATGTTGAGTATATGTAGAGAAAAAGTATCTTCCGTACACTGCTGGTACAAAAGTCAACTAGTAGAGTCACTATGGAGAACAGCATATGTGCGATTCAAAAAACTAAAAGTTGATCTATTAAATGATCTGGCTATCCTACTTATGAGGATATATCCACAGAAATGCCTCTAGAACCATTTTTATTACATCTCTGTTCACAATAGCTAAAGTGTAGAATCAATCTATACAGCATTCGACAGGTGAATAGATAAAGAAAAATACACTGTAGTATTCAGCCAAGAAGAATGATAAGCAGACATATGAAGCCAAGGGGCTAGAACTGTAAGATATTAAGTGAAATACACCAGACATAGAAAGGCAAAGATGGCATATTTTTTCTCATACATGGAAGCCAAAAAAGGTCTGCATGAATGTAAAACAGTGATTAGTAGAATCTGGGAAAGGAGTGTCAGGGGTGGAAGAGGTATAATACAAGATTATACTTGATCAATACATACTATCTTCATGTTATGAAATATTATATTGAATCACATTAATAGGTAAAAGTAATAATATGCTAATAAAATAATTTAAAATAAATTATAAATACACAAATAAATTTAATATAATTTAAAAGAAGCACAATTTTACCAGAGTTACAGATCAGATTTTATAATGAATATTTGAAGAAAGTCATAGTGAGAAAATATTAATATGAATCAGAAAACATTGGAAATAAGATTGCATTTTATAAGATGGATTGTGTAAATATGTATATGGGAAAACAGGAGAGCAACATAGTGTACCTTTAGTGGTGCGTTTTTTAAATATTTTTTAAAAAGTGGGAAAACAGGGCAAGGAGAAAACTTTGGCAAACACAGAAATTTAAGAAGCATGAAGAGTAAAAGCATCAAAATGTAGAAGAGACTGCCTACTTGAAGGAAAGAAGAATAAGAAAAGGAGGCATGCAACTAAAATCAAGTGGTATGAGGAGTCTAAGAATGAGAGACAGGTCACCAGCAGACTTTGTGACATCGTAATGAGGACTTCTGTATACTTTGGTCTCCACCCATAGTGAAATTGAGGTCAATCAGAACTGAACATGCTTTAAGGCGACTTGGAAGGAGCCAATGAATACAACCATTTAAAACGCAAGAAGACAACTGATTTGCAAAAGCGATGAAGGGCAAGAGAAATGCAGTAAAGACCAACGATCGTATTCAGTAGAAATACTAACGAGAGGGGTTGTGGCTCTTACTTAGAAACCAAAGAAAGACTTGGGAGGATTTGGGATGTGAAAAGGCAAGAAGTTGGTTTTTAACTTGACACTCTTGGATGATGAGATGGTGTCAAGAGAAATCAGGACACAAATCTCAGGCCATTGACTGGCCACCATGGGCTGAGCAGTGGGCCATTCTGAGCCTCAATTTTCTCATCTGTCTGAGAATGATAATGGCAAAATATAAAAGAGGCTTTATCACAATCTGCAGATAACACGTCAAGAAAAATTTTAAAAAATTATGTAGATAAAGGTTATCAGAGATGACAATGCATGTAAAAATATTTGTCCGAGTTCTGTGCACATGCTTTGGTCACAAATTGTCAGTGATGTTATATATTTCCTTATAAACATGACACCTCTGGTATCTGTTGATTGTGACAGTAGTGGGGACAGGAATAATTTAAAGAAAGTGACGGAAAATGAACAGACATAAAGGTTCAAAAAGGAAACTGATGGGAAATAAGAGAAAGATAGAAACTGTTCTCTCCCTCTATGAAAAGAAATTGAATCATACATCTGTCCCAATAGCTGTCTACATATTTTCAAAACAGTTTTCATCTCCTCAGCCACTACAACAGAACAAAATAAATCCTGAGATATACATATAGTCCCTTAGTGTTTTCTACCAGAAAGAAATCATCATCACCACAGTAGACATGCAGGTGAACTTACATACCAACACGTTACATAACTCTTCCCTTCTCCTAATCAACATAAGCACCTATTATCTTTACTAACGAACAATGGTTAAAAAATGATGACATGATTAATGACATACAGCTAAGAAGTAGTGAATTCATGCCTTCTAAACAACTATACTGCCTCATAACTAATTCAAAAGTTATTCTGCAGATAAATATCTGTGAAACAAAACAGACATTCTTATTCATATACTTAGTTCATTAACTCAATCAATAAATTGTTCAGCTTGTACTACTCAGCTTCACATTGTGGAAACAGGAATGTTGTCCCTGTTTACAAGAACCATTTATTCTAGGGTGGGAGGGATACAGAGTTACAAGGAAATTATAAAGCAAGAATAGGTTTATAGAATAGAATGTCAAATTGTGCATGGTGGCTCACACTTGCAATCCCAGCACCAGGAGACTGAGGCAGGAGGATTGCTGGAAGTTTGAGGCCAGCCTGAGGGGCATAGTGATTTGAGGACCAGCCTGATCCAAATGGCGAGACTCTTATCTGAAAAATTATTTTAAAATGTGCTTGGAAGTCAAAGAGAAATGAAATATTAACATACTTTACATCCAGAAAATTTTAAAAGAAACTAGCATAGCTTAAATTGCATATGGCTTAGAAGAGGTGCTAGAAGGATGAAGAATAAGAAAATTTCATTCCAGGCTGTGGCAACCACTCCAACAAAGATTGTGTCTGAAGCATGCAGAGTGTGTATTCTTAGTTTAACAGAAGAACAACTGAATGTGGGTAGAGCAGGAATTAATATTTAGAGGAGAAAGTAGGACAAAGCTATTAAAATTCAAGTCCAGGGCCCCACACTTGCAAATGCTTAATTTTCTATTTTTAATTTATATTTGTTTTTCTTAAAGACTGTGTTGTATTAAAAAGCAAAGCAAGGATAACTTAAGTGATAAATGAGATGCATCTCTTCTAATAAAACTACATTCTTTTTCAAATGAGGGATATTTTTCCATAACTCATAAAAATTGAAATAATAAAAAACAACTTTTTAAACCAACCACTTAGCTTTTGTCTGCCACCAGCAGATTTTAAGAACAGTTTGAACACAGTGTAAAACATTTCAGGGATTTGCAATGTTCAGACTTTTATCACATAGTTCACCTCCACTAAAATTGTTAAAATGGAAAAAAAATAATAGTTGGTCATATAAAAGTGATAGTTTATCATACTTAACAAGCATCTTTAGAAAAGTTCCCATGTGGTTAGTACTGTTTCAAGAAGATCAGAGCTCAGACTTTTTTTATAAGTCATACAAACTGTGCACAAAAACCCAGTGACTAAATGTTTTGTAATTAAAGATAGTCTTTTGTTCATACTATAGAAATTCTCAGACTACTCTATGTAATAATTTACAATGTGTGTATCAAAAAGGGATATAGACTAGCTTCAATTTTTGCTTTTTTGGCATGGCGCTTCCAACATTTTGAAAAGTGAATATACTTAATATATTCATTACTAATAATACATGGTTAAAATTATAGATAGAATGATTACATTGTTTCAATTATTTTTTGAGACAGGTTCTCGCTTTATAGACCAAACTGGTCCTGAACTCACTATGGAGTCCAGGCTGGCTTTGAACTCATGGCAATCCTCCTGTATTAGGCTCCAGAATGTGGGAATGCTGAGATTATAGGTGTGTGCCAACACACTCAGCTTATGTGGTACTGAGGAATTGAACTCAGGTACTTAGAACTTGACATAGTGCTTGCTAGGCAAGCACTTTAGCCAATGAGCCATTTTTCCAGCCCCGGTTGATGGTATTTTTTTAAAAAAAATTGCAAAATATTCATCATAATTTCATCTATCATCTTTACAAAGGATGCATGTTTGTTTTTAAATAATAATTGATTTTGATTGGTATTTTGGATATATTTTCCCACCTACTAAATCATGGAAGTATCATTCCAGGACGACATAATTAAAATGTGCTTATCACCTAATGGCAGGTTTATTGTGAAACAGTAAGTGATTTGTTTAAATAACATTATGGAAATTCCCAAACAACAGAAAATACCCTACTAAAAAAAAATCTCTCTGATTAAAAAAGGTAAAGACTGCACCTTTTTTCACATCATAGCAAGACACTGAAAAAAGGATGTTATAGAAAAAAACACCTGTGGACAGGAGATTTCCTTCAAATGAAAACAATTTCCATATACAGCTCCCTGATTTACATTGATGAAAATACCTGAAAAGTTATCTGCACAATTTGAGTTAAAGAAGCATCTCCAAGGTGATGGGTATTAAGTGTTAGAAGAAAATGAACAACTGATCTTGTGAAGGCCTGGGCCCAGCTCCACGTAAAATCAGTAAATCCAATGCAAATGTAGTGAAGCAAAGAACAGCTTGGGGCTACTGATGTGCACAATCCGCCAGCATGCCTAGCAGGAGTCTCAACCCGCTACTTTTGACGAAAATGAATTTTTTCATAAAAGCGATAATAAAGCAAATTCTATCATTGTCATTCACTACAAAACTATAAAAGCTATTTGACAAAAGGATAATTATGCTCATAACTAAGAGTACATATTCAAAGTATGAAAAGTAACAACAATTGAAATGGAAATAATCACTATTCCGTTAAAGATGGTAAAGGGCAAAATAATAATTTTAAAAAATCAATCAAACATTAATGACATTTCCAATATAGCACCTTACAATTAGGTGAGCTGAAGCTGGATTTTTTTATTAAGCTTTATCTCATCAGATCATTTTCATATATCAAATTAATGACAGAAAATGGCAAGTAATATGAAGCTGTAATGTTCTAAGTATTTAAAAGAATAATGGAAACTATACCAAATAATTAATGGATCTTTTATAATGTCAAAAAAGAAAATGATTCCTGAGAAAATATTTTAGAATCAAAAGCATTAAATATTATATTCAATTATATCCAAATATTATGAATGGTGAAATCTAACACTATTAGATCAGTAACTTTGAAACACAGGAATTTTGCAGTTGCATCTAGCAGGATAAGTCCCCACAGATGACACATACAAAATTTAAAAATAAAATATACCAGAAGATCTTTGTTAATGTACATCTTCAAACATGGAGATATGCAAAATTAGAATTATGATCACGGGAAAAATTTTCTGAAGTTTTTCATTATACTTTATAATAATTTGACTAATAAAAACCTATACAGCTTTTTACTACTGTCTATAAAAATAAAATCCAATAATTAGGCATGTTAGAAATAACATTACCTGCAAATTACATTTTAGGTCCCTTGCGTCCATTTGCAGTCATGCCCCCGCCTCAACTTCTAATATTCTCTTAAACACAAAAATTTGACTTGCCCATCTCATTAGATAGTTCTAATGATGAAATAAAATAACGTGGAAGTATGAAAATACTAACCATTCATAAGTTGTAGTCCTTAAAATATATAGAGAAAAAATACGTGGAGAAGCAGGAGTATGGATATCCCATTTTTTCATTAGAAAAAAAAAATCATTTTGCACACTCATAGTATTTTAGAAATGTTTCCAAAGGGTACAGAAATTGACAATGTCATAGGCTTCATGATAAGAAGGCATTCTCCTATTAAATTTTGTCATAAGCTAGGATGATTGCACACACCTGTATTCTCAGCTTTCTGGGTGACTGAGGCAGGCAGAAAAACTAAAGCTCAACTTGGGAAAACAAGCAAGTACCCTGTCTCAAAATTTTAAAAAGATAATAAAAGGGCTAAGGATGTAGTTCAGTGTGAAGCCCATGAATTTTTCCCCAGTACTGAATGAAATATTCCACCGTAAAAATGTTTCTCAAAAATTATGTTAAGCTTGGGCAACAACTTCTTATTCATTGCTGAAGATTAAGCCAAGACCTTTCACGTGCTAAACAAGGGCTTACCATCACATATCTACTTTGAATGGAGGGAGAAAAATATTTCTGTTGTTATTATATGGGGCTTAAGACCTGAACCCAAATATTAGACTAGTTATTTAATTATTACATACATCTTGAAAGATTTTCCTATTGTGGGTTTACACGGTCTAACTCATAAAAGAACAAAGTAGATGGTAATGTTAGAGCTGTTCCAAGTCATGTGGCAATCAAATACACACATTTACACTATAAGTCTGTTTTATCCCCTAATGGAATAATACATTTGATCTGATGGACCAGAATTTACATTTAGGCTCTTTTTTTTCCCTTTAAATCCACTGTTTTGATAGCTTCGAATGTTTACATTTGAGTATGACCAAATATATTTAAAATGAGGTGAAGATTTAGCCTTTTAAATAAACACAAGTCAACCTCAAATTTGAATTCTAATGCAACTGGATTAAAATAGCAACTTTTTTGGTCCAAAAATATTCATCCATTTATCAACGCCAAATTTTAGCCACATTTTATTTGGATAAAAATGGCACATGAAGAAGAAATTCTGTCTGTGGTGGAGGACACTCCCAAGTCCCACCTGCTTGACAATAAAAAGCACTTCCTTTATATTTTCTGAGGTTACCGTTTTGATAATCATTTGTTTGCATTGTAAACCAGGTTTTTTTTTTTCTTTTCCTCTTATGGAATTTAAAACAAAAAACAAAGTGAAACGGGGTAGGGTAGGGAGGAAGGGAGAGGTGGGGAGGGGGAGGGACAAAAGAAGAGTGGGAAAGTCCTTGTCACCTTGACAAGATACATAGGTGCACAAAATACTAAACTTCATTGTAGACCTTAAATTTTGCACTTATACATATCCATAAAATGGGGAAAAATAAATAGAATGTGTGAGAAGTTACCAGAGGTGGGAACAGAAATCGGTGACACAAAAGAAATAAAATAAGTATGCTATTACAATTACTTCTGGGAAATTCCCTGCTCCTTGCAAAACTCGAACAAACAGGGTCAGATTCCTCATTATAAAATGTGTACCACAGACATACAACAACATGGATAATAGCAACAGTTTTCTGTATTTTGAATAATGTACTGTTCTTATGTATTAGAAGCTAGAAAAAAATTATTAGAAAAGGGAAAAATCTGTCTGCTGAAATATCTTTCTGATTTTAAAGAATTACAAACCTGTTAGCAGCTAGCTAAACATATTTATTCATAGCTTCTAAAATGACTTACAGGTATATCTAAGCTAACGGTCACATCGACATCCATGAATTTCAAGAAAAATAAGAAAAGCTAGTGAAGTTCAGGCTCTAATATCCATATTGAAAACTCTACTGGTCTACATAAAATTGTGCTATATTAATTCTCAGCTATATTACATTTGCCCATTTCATATGAACTTGAGATGAGATTCTAAATAAGACAGAAAGTCACAGGGAGTTTGCTTATTACTTTGACTTTCCACCATTATCATGACACAATCACAGGTGAAGAATGACAGTGTCTACCCAGATTGCAACTTGACTGGTGTAGGGTGTTCCTTGGGTACTTAGATTATTGCTACTGAATCTTTGGTGCCAAAACTTGAGCTCTGCATATTTATTTGTAAAAGGCATACACAGTTAAATTCATGCCATGCATACATGCATGTGCACATGAGTGTGTTTTCTTTTGCAGTTATATAATGTGGTAATTGTATTTTTCAATTTATTTTAAAGGCAGAGTCATGATTTTAGATTTTAATCATAGTATTTTAAAAATAGTCCCATTCTTGGTTTCTATATCTAGAAGTCTTATTTCTATATTTAGAAATACTTGCCCATCTGATTTTTCTGTCTGAATAAACAAGGCACCATCTTGATTTCGTATTTAATAAAAAGCCTTTCTACATGTGGGCTGGCACGGGGTGAGGGACGCTGGCACCATGCCACTGAAGACAATGATTAGGGTGATTATTTAAAATGTTATACATGCAGACTAGCCTACATTTTGGTATCTTTGTCGCACGCTGTGCTATTGTCTCAGTGGTTAAGTTCTACTTCTCTAAGTTCATGTTACTAAAGAAAAGAGTAAAATACTTTTCAGTTCTACTCAGAAATCAGAGGGCCCAGTTTCCTAATTATGCCAGAAGACTAATCAATTGTAATGCTAGCGACTTGAGAAGATATTTCTCTCATCATACCTGTACATGAAAATGTGAACGGAAAGGAATGCTTTGATCTACATTTACATTTACATAGAATAATAGCATACCCATCAGATATTATGCATGTTACATATATTTCCTTGATGCTGGGAAGGTTTTACACTAGAGAATATCAAATACTTTTCAAATACAGAAAAAGGCAGCTCTATTAACACATTTAAATTTAGTCGCAAAACTAGCAGTGCACCACACGGTGGAGTCAGACATCCACAAATCTATGGGATCGGTATTCCACAAAAAAAAAAAAAAAAAAAAAAAAAAAAAAAAAAAAAAAAAAAAAAAAAAAAAAAAAAAAAAAAAAAAAAACCACAAGTACATATTTAAAGGATCACTGAATAGGGCTTGCTTCTCAGTGAAGAATTAAAGTAATTATGCAATTCTTTAAAAAGAAAGAAAAAAAGTAAACTTTTCATTTGTAATGAACTTTACCCACATTTAAAGAAACACATTTGTTTTCTGTTATCACAAAGCATTAAAATTCACTTCCATATACACTCACACTTCAGGAAATATTATTTTGGTAGCATTCTAAGTGAGTCTTGTGCCTGGAACAACAGTTAAGTTCTTATGTCATGGACAACCTCCATATTCTGTAGTAATTTCTTCCATAAAACTTTCAAATTCAGGTTTAAGAAATGCAATTCTTGAAGTAAATTTGAGTACTTGATAACTCTTTTTCAGAAAACAATTCATTTGCTTTCATCTTAGAATAAAATCTTGGACAAGAATATTTCAATAATTTTCAGGTGACTTGCATTTTCAAATATTGTATATTACCACGGAAAGGTTCAGTGGTACTATATTGAAAATGCAAGTACAATCAGATATACACAGAAAATGGATTTGAGCTTGTTAGTACTCTAAAATCTCATCCTTGATGTTAATTTGAAATATCTTCATTCGCCTGTGTGTTGTTATTTTCAAGTGTATTTCAATCATTCTAGTTAATAATCTTTTTATTATGTTTTAAATGTATTTCAAAAAACTAGCAAATATTCATGTTTATAGAATTTTACATTCACGTTAATAAAAGATCACACAGCATCCCAAATATGACATTTTCAAACCTCAAAAAAGTAAAAAATGTGAATTTTATTTATGTCGTTGAGATTTTTTTCCTTAAAAATCTCACTTTCTTTCTAAGCCAATAATTGCTTTTCTATCCCAAACATTCTACTCATAGCTTCATTCCACAAGCCACAAAATAAATTGTGCATTTAAAGTAATCACTTATATTTTAACAGGTAACAATTCTATTGGTCAAATTCTTTAGACCTAACATTTGTCTAGGTATATAATACTAAATTTAAAACTACAAAACTAGTAAAATCATGTAGACTTTCTCAGGTTAGTAACAATTTCTTACCCCTATCATACTTTTTCCTAATTGTTAAATTTTTTATGCGATTTAAGTTGAGGTCGACTTTGGAACAGTTAATAACTTTAGTTGACTAATATGTTTCTAAAAATATACACTGAAAAGAGGAAAGATTCTCAATTATATTTACTATTAGTCTCCATTTCTATTACTATATACGTACTTAGTGGAAAACTATGATGAGAATTTTATCATCAGGATCCTGTTCAAAATTCCCTTTTCTCATACACCATTGAATGGTGCCCATTCCATAAGCATTTCCTTTGCTCAGCCTCTCAAAACTATCTACCCTGGGGCTTATATTGTCAGGGATTTTCTTGGTCAAACATAGACAGTTATAGTAAACTCATGGATTTTGCACAGGAATGCACTGCAAAAAAACTGTAAAACATTAACCATTATATTTTGCACTGCAAATTGCATTTTAACCATGATCTACAAGTCCGATGCTGTACCCAAAAACTGACTTTAAAATAAAGAATTCTCAGGCATATCCTCCAATCAGCAGGGGAACAGGGGAAAGACCTTAGAATTTTTAAATTACTTCCTGATGTTTCTCTGCCATCACTGCACATATATCCAATTTATACACAGTTATTGAGTTCGTACTATGCTTATGTCAATAAACAGTCACTTTAACCATCACAAAATTCTAAACAAATCTAATAAATTGTACCTATGATGCTTTACGTGCAGTCAATGTATTTTTTACAAAAAGAAGCCAAGAAGTTTTAAAAAATACTTCCCCAGGTAAAAGTAAATTTATGTATGACTAAATTTACATATCATATCACCTTATATTTGTTTTCATTATTTTTTAAATTCTCATTGTAGAAAATATGGTTTAATAAATTTTAGAGTTTGGATTGATGAAGCAATAAAGTATACATTTATCTAATTTTATGCTATTAAGAATTTGTAATATGTTAATGTGGAACCAGAGATCATATGACTTACAATTCCATGATGAAAACTGAAGTGAAAACAAAATATTTAAGACTAATTTTAACAGTCTCATAAAACATTTTCTTTATCATTTACCTTCCTATGGTTTCCCTGCAGCATTAGTCCAGCTCAAATCCATCAATAAAGACCAGAACTTAGTGTTTCTTCCTTTTACTGGCCCTTTGTCAAGTTCTTAATTTTTAAATAAATGTTACAGTACTAATCTAGACTTCTTTTCTCCCTTATTTCAAAATAGTCAAATCAGTCAATCAAAAAAAAAAAAAGATGTACAATTAACTTCACATTCAGCAACATCCTGTTCGGGCACTGAAAATAAAAGCGCAAGTTCACGCTCTCCTCCATTAGCTGTACTCGCCTGGGCTTCCTGAGGCATCTGAGCTGCGTCCACTTTGTCAGCAATATAAGCTCCCAACTGCTTGTCAATGGATTCAAGGGACTCCTGAATTAAGTGTAAGGATTTTTCAGTCTCCTGGGCAGACTGGATACTCTGTTCAAGCAACTTTTGCCTCCTCACAGCCTAAAGAGAAGAAATTAGAATGGATCAGTTAAATGTTTATTCTGAGCAGTTTTTCTGCAATCCTGCTGCACTGCAAATGAAGAGTCTGTGCCCTTCTGCAATCACCTTTTTGTATGATAGATTTCGCAGCTTCCTGCTACTCATCCAGCTCCACTTACATAAAATAAAAAACAATGATAAGAAAAAAGAATTAGTGCGCAAAACTAGAGCACCAGGGATCTCTGCAGGGGGAAAAATGACAAAAACACTGTGTCAAGTACATCAAGGAAAGAGACTGGGAAAAAAAAAATGCTAGCAAAACCATCCCCGTCACTGCAATCTGTCGTTCTCAGGCTTCTGATCTCATTACATAGTCCAGGAGATTTGGTTTACTTAGAATAGGGTCATCGTCATCACAATCCAATTCTAGACAGATAATCCACTTCCACCAGTGAGACACATACACAGTCTGTGCAGAATCAGCAACTTTTTCCAAGAGAATGTGAGATAACCATCTGGTTAAGGATTTTTTTTTTTTGAACACTATTCCAACAAGCTTTGCACGGTCGCTTCCTATTTTCTGTCACAATCTGGATTATGGAAATTGTTTGTACAATCGGATTTGTGTTACTGCTGAAGTAGAACAACAAACAATAAGTGATCCTAATATAGCTGCAATTAATCTTGATTTTACTCTAAGAATGATTAGGATAATTTACCATTTTCCAAGTAAAATGGCATGATGAGCAGATAGCAAAATCGGTCTTCAAGGATTTGTTCACCTTTAAAGGAATAATTTTTAAAAGGAAAGAATGAGACAGAAAACTTGCTGGGAATTCATGAAGTCATAAAGCACCATTTCTTAATATGTGAATTATGAGCCTGATCTATTAGTACAATATAATTCGTCCCTTTTCGCCCTCTCACAAGGCTATGATCAGAATTTGTTAATGAATCTTGGACTTGATGTTACATACAAAATGTTTGATGTCATAAAAACAATGTAAATGTCAGTTCTGCAGCTCAAAAAAATGAAGATGTCTTTATTCTACAATGAATCCAACCTAGAACACAGTGCCGAGTAAGTAAAAATAAAGCTAAAGACACAGGGAGCAAGGGTAAAGAAAACTGGGGACCCACTTCCTACCGGAGGGGGCAGCGATTTCCATTGTTTTGCCTTTTACTACTCACGTTGGTACCTTTTAAGATTTTGTCACAGGATTTCTTTTTCTCCTCTCTTTCTATGCTTACTTAGTATCACGCACAAGCCACAGGCTAGGCACTCTCAGTTCTGCATCTCCAGTTCACATTTCTCCTCATCACTGTGTCTGCGTGTATATCGCCCTGCTGACATTTCCACTGGCTGCCATACAGCTACCAACATGTAACCATGTCACCGAGTAAGAGCCTGTCTGATCTCCCCTTTCACCTCCCCATTCTGCTTTGCTCTTCCTCTGTACTTGTATTGTGATTTCAGTGAGTAATCAAACAGTAATTTGATTTGACTCTAATCAAATATTTGTGTTTGTTAGGTATAAATTTTAATGTTTCTAAGTCCATCTCTCACATCCTTCATTACTTTGCTTCTAACCAATGACCAAACATGTCTTATACTTTCTAAATATTTTCTGAGGACTGAAAGAATGGTTCAGAGGTTAACGCAGTTGCCTAGCATGCATGATGTACCTGAGTTCGATTCCCCAACACCACATAAGTCAGGTGGGGCATAGTGGCGCACACCTGTAATCCCAGTACTCTGGAGGCTGAGACAGGAGGACTGCCATGAGTCCAAACCCAGCCTGGGCTCCATAGTGAGTTCAGGACCAGCCTGGACTACAGAGTGAGACCCTGTCTCAAAAAAAACATACATATGCATGTATGTAAGTATACATAAATGTATGTGTATATATACATACATGTGTATATATATTATATGTATAACATATACACATATATATTTGGCCCAATACTTTATTCCTTACTGCCATCACCCTAGTCAAGAACTTGCCCTGCAACAGCCTCCTTGCAAAACAACTACACTGTGTTCTATTAAAATCAAAGTTAAACCTACCTAGATACAATTTGGTGAGGACCTTTAAATTTTTCTTAAGATGAAGTGCTTATTCTTTCATGTGATGTAAAATTTTCTTCATGCTAAAGTCCTTGCAAAAGCTTTTTATACTCTGCTTTAGCTACGAATAAATTTTATTTTTCATTGTTTGACTTACACCATGTCCCTTTTGATTCTTGGCCTTAAACATTTTGTTCTTTTTTTCTGGAACAATCTTACACTGAACTTTCTTTTCCTGCCTAATTTATATTCATTTATTGAGTTGTGTCTGAGAAACATAGACATATTCTCCAAGTGGCTATTGCTGACATCCTGTGAGGTCACTGTCTCTTTTAGGTTCTCTTTGCACTTATTAATGCTTTAATTTTTGTTAAGTCGGTAGCTTATATATTTATAGCATATGTGATGCATTGGCATGATGTGAATGTGGTATAGAATATCTAAATTAAACTATTCAATATATGTACTCTCTTATATACTTACCCATCTCATGTTCTCTCCTAGATCTGGTGTTCGTCGTAGTATGAACTATGCTGCACTGAAACTCCCAGTTAATTGAGCAAATTTTCTAGATCCTATGGTCTAATGAGGCCAGGTACTTTAGTTCTTTTTCATTGCTCAGTATCATTCCAGGAATAAAGCCCAACAGTTTTGTTTATTGCTAGATAAATGGTATAAAGTGGGTTTTAATGGAAAAAAAATGTTCTCGCAAAGACAAAAATAAATTTACAAAAGAAATTTTAAAACAAAAATGTCACCACCACTCAGAGAGTAAATCATCCTATTCCTTTTTATGTATTAAAACTATCAGAATATGATAATACTTGAAACAAACTTTAATCTATTTTCATTGAAAAAATCTATCCAAGGTTGATGAATAAAACCTTGCTCTGTACTCTACTTCAAACATACTTTCCTTTTTCGCAACCAAAACTTTAAAACTTACATCACAGTGGTCATGGTTGCAATCAGAGTATTCTGTATTGTACAAGAGATGCTCTGGGGCCTACATAGAGCTCCTCCCAGAAAATGGATTTCTAAAAGTAAAATGCCAGTGTTGTGGCCAGGGGCTGAATAACCTTCCAATTGTAGTATGCAGTAGTTGCCCACTCAAGCACTGTTTAAATTTGGTCCTTTCTTTAACTAAAGGCAAAGCCAGTAGTTTTCAATGCACACCTGTAGACTTCAAAAATGACTGAATTAGTTATAATGCAAAACAATATCAAACCACATATTTATGTTTAAACACCTGACTTTTATACTCATGAGGTTACAGGAGTGGAAAGGGATCACAGCGACAAGAACATGATAGCAGAGTTGAGTTCAGGTGAATTGGTTCCTTGCCTAGTCTGGCAGCCACTAAAAGAGACCGATTTACACAGATTCTTTGATTATCTTGGCCACAGAGGAGATTTGGTATCTTTCCAAGTTTAAATAATTCTTTGAACTAGCCATGGCATAAGCTGCTTTCTATTTTTAAACATATTTAGGCAGACCCCGATGATCTTCCAGGCTTATGGATTTTCTAGGACTCTGCTTAATTGACCTGTACTGTCTCACTTACTGAAGTTCAGAGGAAACCTTGAACCATAATCAGACCTTTGTTGTTATTCCAAAATATCGCTCATCTGTTTCCTTAATGTTATTTTACAGGCTGAGGTTGTAGTTAAGTGGATAAAGAGCTTGACTAGCAAGTGCAAGGCCCTGGGTTCAATTTCCTAGCACTGCACAAAAATTAGCCATGCATAGTTGTACACACTTGTAATCCTATCACTCAAGAGGCTGAGGCAGGAAGATTGTCCTGAGTTCAAGGCCAGCCTGTATTACAATAGAGAGGTCAGGACTATCTTGGGGTACAGGGCAAGATCTTCTCTCAAAAAAAATGCTATTTTATGGCTTTAACTGACTCAGTAATAAGAGGACTTTACAGAGCTAGATATAAAATGCAAATATGAGTTAGAAAGTCACTAAAGGGTTAGCAATCAACAAAAAAATTAGAAAACTGAGTGTTAATGGTGGTTACCAAGAAAAGACATAATGAACAAGATTTTTTAAAACAAAGTAAAGAACATCAACATATATGATAATAACTTATGGTTCCAAAGTACTGTCCAAATTAAAATAAGTATAAAAAATTAATGACTTTTGTTGGCAATGGAATATTATGTTCATCCAAGTAAATTCACTGTTATTTCCATTCCCATTTTTAAAAATAATGTGTTAACATTTGTTTCACAGTATTAAAAAACACACTTAAAATGAAGCATACCATGGAAACTCTGGAGGAACAAATTACTTATGAGAAATATGTAATTGAGCTTTGGAATTAAAAGTGTATTTAAAATATGAAGGTGTACTTAAAATAGACCAAAATTATCCAATAACACTTTAGAAAATCTCATTAGAGGACCTACATGTCTTATCCTGTATTTATTAAACTTAATTTTAAAAAGCAATATTCTGCTTCATTTAGGAGATGATGGATAAGTTCATGATTAAAAATGATTTAGGAATGTAGATGTTTTGATTACTAAAATAGGATCTGCTAAAATATTATTATAAATCTCTATTTCCTCTACAGTTAATATTTCTAGCCAGTAGTACTCATGAAGAACATCATATTTTGACGAATTAACTCAGACATACATATAGTAAAATAAAGAAATAAGCCTAGGAAAGCTAAACTACAATATAAGTTCATTTAAAACCACAGAAATAAATTTAAGCTCAGTGGTACTTATGAGTGGAGACTAGAGAGTCTTAGTGTTTTTATTGTATTATTGTATTTTTTGATGGAAAAAGAGGAAATGAATGCTCAGATACCCGAGCCATGACTGGGAAAGACCAACCGGATGGAGGGCTTGGAAGGAGGTTTATACCTGTTATCTCCTCGCTAGAAGGAGGCAGGGTCTCCTATAAAGGGTTCAAGAATCAGGTAAGTCTTACAGAAAGACAAAGCCTATTTCATAAGTCACTATTTTCATGTAATAAGTATTCCTGGATTATGTGTGAGGCATCAGGGCTTCATTTTTAGAGCTTTTACATTAATCAATAGATCTAGGTACATGTACTCTTTAATTGATTCTAAATTAAAACAATGAATTCTCTTCCATGGGCTAGAAGTAAAGTCGTGTGTGCTCAGAAAAGGGTGGGGCAGCTCTTCTTAAGACTTGCAGCAGCTTCTTGTAATATTCTGCTGAACCTTATTAAAAGTAAAAGACTCTTGAATCATCGGGCCGATAAATTATTTGGAATCCTCAAAAATGTATTTATTTATACCTCTAGGAAAGAAATAACAGATGTCATATGATTCATTTCTAAAGGGGAGTACCGTTATCTTCTAATCAAACAAACTATTTATTGTTTATAAGTATTCATCAGAACCATCTGGACATATAAAATATTTTGATTTCAAGCGCCGTTTTCTTTATTTTTCTCCTGATAATGGGATATTTTTAGACAATATTAAAATTAAGCCCCATTTCTTTTAGTAATTTTGGTAGTAAATGAGCTTAAAAACTTAGTAGCAAATTCAGATGGAACTAAAGAATAAACAACTATGAATGATTCAAGTTTATGATTGGGAGAGAGCATTCACTAGCTACATCTGGAGTACGTATAACTTCCTTACCATAGCAGTGGATGCTAACAGGAGTCATGAAGGAGAGTCGCTAACACCAAGTCCTACCTATCTGACTCTCAGAAATGAAAAGCAAACATCCATGAGAGGATATTAGGATGATTTTTTTTTTTTTTAACAGACTGTCCTAGCCCAGGAGTTTGCCTTTTTCTGTAGTCTCAAGTTTAGTGAGCCAGGCTCTTGGTACAACTACTTCCTTTGTGTGTTTCTTTGTCTCAAAGAGCACATAATTTGTTCACATGCCAAATAACAAAAAGGCTCAATTTATATCCTACCAGTAACTTTTGGAAGCGTTTCTGATGATCTGCTTCCTTCTACATAAATGTAAGCTAGTCTGAAGCTACATCGTTATGGATCTGATCATTGGTCTTTATGTAATGTTTCATTTAGATTTTTGACTGCAGTCTTTAAGTGGATACAATAAGAATCGATTTCTTCTCATTCTATGAGACGGATGTGACAAGATACATCAACAGGATTTACAAAACAGGTAGGAAAGCTGGTCCTTCCTTCATTCCACCAAATTGGAATTTTACACCAAAACTGTCTAAATATTTTAGAGAGAAAGAATACACAGTCATGCTGTAACCCTGGCTCAGGGGAGAATGGGGGTGGCCTGCTTACATCTCAAGGGGAGGTAACATGTTGTACCTTCATTCGTTCGGCCACAATCATTTGGTCACAAGCAAGTAGGTGGAACTCTGAGAACTTTACTCTGAGCCTGTGAGTCCAGTTATACGTGTACAGAGCCGAATTTCCAAATTGGATTATGACACTTCAGGAAGCTCCTGAAAGCTGGATATTCCTGAAACTATATGCAAGCTTGAGGACAACCATAAAGATAATTAGGAAATAAGGCATGGTGAACAGAGGGGGACATCCTGGACTTACGAACACTTGGTACAATTAAAATTTTTCCATACATAAAGTGTACAGTGAAGAATGCAGCCATGACAGAATTATCAAGTATGTTGCCTATGGAGTAAGGATAACCAAGGGATGAGAAGCTTGTGGATATTTTTACAGGGCATAATTTTTTGTTGTTGTTAAAGAAATGGGCAAAGGGCATAACAATGTCTTCAACACCTCTTAGAGTACACTTATTCCCCAATGCAAGCCAATATTTATGTCCCTGTTGCGCGCGCACGCACACACACACACACACACACTACAAAAGCCTAGTCAATAAGGGAAAAATTTCCATTTTCCATTGTCCCTAACTGAAGCGAAGAATCATGTCACCTAGGGAGGGTAAGAATAAGCTGTGGAGGTAGGAGACAGAAGCTGATACTCTTCCTTTTCAGACAAGGTCGCCAGATCATGCTTAAAGCTTGAGATGAGAACAGGAAAAGAACAAATCCCAAATATAAGATTGAAATTTTGACCTAAATGAATCTAGAATTAATTATTATCACAGAGAAATGGGTTGACTCAGAGTGCCAGTGATAAACATTAAATGTCTCTCTGACTGAGGTAGGATTATTTCACATGTGTTTCCTATCTGTTTCAAATCACGCAGCAAATACTGAAAGTGAGCCAGAGGAAATGATGGGTATCAGCGATTGCTAGAATGCATACCACGAGTTGATAGTAAATAGTGTGGGGATGGTGTAGGGAGAAGAACAAGGGATGAGCTGAGAAAGCGTATTCGTCAAACCTTGCACAATACAGTAGTGGTAGATGCAGTAGCATTTTGTGATTAGAAAGCTAAGAATGATTTGTCAGTTACTTTATGACTCATGGAACGCTTGCGAAATCACAAATTTTTATATCCATATAATATGTGGACATGAACAGTCTGTGTGTGGGCTTTTACAACTATTAAATGCATCAACATATTCATGGATTGCTAACATCACTGCACAGCAAATTGAAATTTCTTCAGCACAATTTTAAGGCTTTCAGGAAATATACCGGTAAAATAAAAGGAATTATTTAAAGATCAGTATAAGTGGTCTACTTGTCTCCGAAAGAGGTTCTGGAAATACTTAGTTGTTTAGATATGGTCAAAGAGATAATCTCAAAGAACCTAAAGTTTGTTGTACATTTTGAGCATTATTGTAGACTTGGATTTCTTTGAGGTTGATTAAAGATAGACATTTGATTTGCTATGATTAAGAAAGCAATAGATTCCTACAAACTGTCTATGAGATTTTTGGATATTTAAACATGTTAGAGCAGATGGAGGAAAAAAATGCTTTTCAATAATAGAGCTAGGATTTTACAAAAAGAACTAAATTGAGATTAAGAATTAAATTGAGATTAAAAGGAGACCATAGGGAACACAGGTAATTTATAGTATGGAGAACAACTTTCCAATGTTTATAGTCTCAGTAACTATAAAAAGAAAGATCTGTACTGCTTTTTTGGTGTTTTCAAATTAATCTGTCTTGTTTTTTATAATTTCTTTGGGTTTTGTTCCTAATGAAAGAAGATTCTACACTGGATTTTTCTTTTTTTCGGGGGGGGGGGGGGCAGTTGTTTCTGTTTATTTAGTGTTTGTGGTACTGAGTGTTGAGTTCAGGGATTTTGTGCTGAGCTAGAGTCACAGTCTACTTTTTTATATTTGTTTTAAATTCAAGATCTCACCAAACTGCTAAGTTGCCCACACTATAAAACTTGCTACCTGCCTGCCCAGCCTCCAAGGGTGCTGGGATTATAGGTATACACCAATGGGTGTCAGCCCCACAATGTCTTAATAGGATAAGAAAGACCAAATAAATTAAAGCTATTTTACTTTAGGCCACTGTAGATACGACTCTTGTAGAAATTTCAGGTAAAATTAATTTTGTGGTACATTTGTTAATGTATGCACTATGTACGGTTTCGATCTTGAATGTCCCCCAGAAGCCTCATGTATTTAGACATTGTGGATTATATATGGATTCCAGGTGCTGTGAGGAGGTGGGGCCTGGTTGACTGGGGCAAACTAATGAGGTCTGGTAGATTACCGAGGGTGTGGCCTGGAAGTGCATATTTTTGCCCAAGCTTCTCCCCACGTGTTGATTCTTTCTCTTAAGGTGCCATGAGCAGCTGTTCTCTGCCAGATCCTTCCACCATTGCTAGCAACCCACGAACGCACCAAGACCTCTTCAAGCTGTGAGCTAAAATAAACCTTTCCCCTTTAAGTTATAAGCATTATACAGTGGGTTCTAGCAATGAAAATGTAACTAAGACAATATGTGAAAAAATGTAAGTAATAATTACAATAATGCTCAAAAGTAAGACAGTATGTGAAAAGGACTCAAGATATAAATAATTACAATGATGTGCAAGTATGTTATATATGTATTCCTTAAATAATAGATTCTTTAAAGACAGAGTGTAATGGTATCCACAAGGGCTTTATAGATTTACTTTTGTTAATGTTCTTGGGTCTAGTACAATGGGGGATAAAACAAAAAACACTCACATGATGGTCTCTAAGATTTCCTTTACAAGAAAAGAATTAGCTGTGTATGGAGGCAGGAAGATGACAACTTTGAGCTCAGCCCGAGCAATTCAGCAAATTAGTTAGATCCTATCTCAAAAAGAATACATTAAAAAAATGCTGGGGTTATGGATTAGAGGGAAACTCCTCAGTTCAATCCCTATTACCACCAAAGAAAAAAAGATAAAATGAAAAAGAAAAGAAAGTAATATAAATGGTAAAATCATTTGTAACATGGTTAGTTGTAATTCAAACAATTATTTTATGGCTTTCCATGTCACCAAAGTTCCTCTGTGACCTCTAAAGGAAGCGCACTCAAAAGCAGACAGATCTGGGATAACTTTGTCAGCGGCACTCGACATCTGGTAGCCATCACTCTAATGGAAAGCACTGGTGGAATGGTCAATGAGCTATACAGTGATATGTCTACAATATTTCTCAACTTTCACTGCATTCATTCATCTTCATGGGTAGCAAAATGAAATTGGTCTTCTGCCCTGACAAGAGTAAACTAATGCCTTCTTTTAGTTTCAAAAGAGAGCAAGGGAAGTAAAACTCAATAAACTTAGAAGGAATCGATGATGAAGTTCTTAGCCAGGCTTTTTAAAGACAGTATCAGAGGCCTCCAATGTGAGTAAAAATATTTTTTCTTGTCCAATGCTAAGGTGATTCTGACTATATATATACTTATAATATGAAAGTCTATGCATTAGAAAAGCAAAACTTTCCTCAAATTGCAAGCAATTAAAATGCTATAGGAAAAAAAAAGCTATAAAAACCATCTCCTGATACAGGATAGTGACACCAAATCACACTATGAATAAGCTAGTTTAGGATTCAGACCTGTCAAAGCAATATGTTTGTATGTATTTGTGTGTATATTTGTAAAAATTCAAAACTGAAGGTAAAATCATGTTGCAGCGACAAGTAAGGAGTGTTTTGGTCAGAAAGACAGGTAGGGGATTTCTCACTGAGGAACCTGGCTGAATCCTGGCCATTGAAGCTTCTTTTTATCCCAGAAATCTACAAATGCAGTGACTCTTCTTATGCAAGTATAGACAGCAGAAAAGTAAAGTGTTGCAATTAGAAAAGCTACACCTGGTGTTTCTAAGCTTAGATGACAGGTGGTAATAATTACCCAAGCGGAGAGGTACCCAAGTGAGAGAGAATATATTGAGTCCAGTACAAATAGCTGTGAGTCAAGAAGACTCGTCACAGACGTGTGCAGTGATTTTCAGTCAGCTTAGCAGCATGGCAAACCCCACAGGATAGGAGATCCCATGATACCAGGTAATCTCTTCAATCAGGAATTCACAATAAAAATAAAGAAGAGACATAGTGTTTCAGGCCTCTTGAACTTCACATAATTTGTGGAATACACAACTCAGTCTCTTTTATAAAGCAAGGGTGGGTGGCTAAAGGGCTGGCATTGAAGAAAAGTGTTTCATCATCAAATAGTCTCAATTAAAGTCTTAATATCTAGAAACGGTGCTTTTCTGATGGACATAGTACTTTCTGATAAGATCCGTTACTACGACGTGGGCCCACCATCATTTGAACTCGGTGGTCAGATTCCTTCTAAATGAACTGGGATTCTGTCGGCCTCAGTGGTGAAACAGATTCGGGTTGGTTTTTATTTGGAATTTTATCTGAGAAACCGGTAAGATCTCCATCTCTCCTGGGATTTCTGGGATGATGGGTCTTTACAAATGCATGAACTTTAACAATATTTATGTGTCACATATAGTCCAGACAATTGTCCATGGCTTTGGAGAAAGTGAGGTGTGAGGTAGACTATGTTTATGGTGTCTTGACACCTCCGCTTACCCACTGGACACTGAAAAACTTTTTGGAATTCTTTCAGTGAATATTTGCATCATTTTATCCTAAGGTTAGTCCAAGACATTCTAATAAATTGTTCTCCAAGTAGACAAGATAAACAAGTCTTCAGTTGTGTGTACAAGAATGCCTGCAAGGTTCTTTGGCTCTGATACAATCCATTTGGCTGGGATGTGCCCCGTGAACAGCAGGAGAGAGATGTAAGGAACATCTGCTTTCCTTTCTTCTTTTCAAAACTTCTGTATAGTAGTACCTGGGCAATGTACAGGGAGTACAGAAAGGCAATGTATATACATTACTGTGAGCGTGTGGCACAGATTAACACTGGCAAGGTGTGCATTCCACTCAATATATTCAATATTCTCTTAGAGATGATAGTCATCTACTATGAAACACTTCTGGGAAATATGGCACAAATAGCTGGAAGCCTGGTTTGAAATTCTCTTCTCTCTTCTTTTTTCTTCTCCCCTTTCTCTCTCTCTCTCTCTCTCTCTCTCTCTCTCTCTCTCTCTCTCATCCTGTGAAGTGAATTCCACTGTGCTAGAATAATTTGGGATGAATGAACAGGTCTCACATTATAGGCCATCATTTATAGGATGTTGCCCTTGCTGTAAGTCAGATTGCTGAATATTGGATCGTGAGCAATGTCTTTCCTACCAGGAAAGTTTGTTCCATCAAGATTTATCATGGTTCAGGAGGAAGAGAGAGGTATCTCGATAAAGACCAAAGCAAGGCTCGATGTCATCCAGAATTCGCTATGGTTTCATAGAAATTCTTCATTCTACTCAGCAGGAGTCTAAGGATGTGTAACACAACCACTTCTTCCCCTGTTTAGTTTAATTTTTAAAGATTTGAAATGATCATTTTCTCTGGAATACAGAGCTCATCCAGCTGCTGTGAACAGTGGATTGGCATGAAAAAGCTAAGGGTTTTTACAGAATGAATCTAAGACATAGTGCACATTACTGAAGTAGATCACCTTGAACTTGCTTGGGTAAAGGTCTAGACTAACGTACCAAAGCCTGAATAATATTCAGAATTCAGAAGAACTCTTTTATATACAATTGTCAGGCTCATTGAAAACAACCTAACTCTATTAGAAATCTAAAAAGAGCTGAAAGTCCCTATGTACACCCATTTGTCTAATTTACGTTATTTTGAGAAGATTTATAAAGAGCAAAGTTTGAAAGAAACTGTGACTTAAGAAATAATTATGAATAATAAAACAATAAACTGAACTTACAAAAAAATGGCAAAGAGAAGAGGTCTATTTTTTAGCATCTTTTCATGTAGATCAGAAATTAATATGAAATTTTAGTCAAGGTAAAGAAGTAAAACAATTCTCTAATTGTATATGGCAATTTTTGTGAAAATATAATAATGAATAGTTGTAGTCTATAAATTAACAACTTGATGGACTTGGACAAATTTCTATTTCACATCCTAAGCATGGATTATCCTGACACTAAAATACACTGCAAGTAACTATCTACAATATTTCCTTATCCATATCTTTTTTCGTAATGAACAAATACTTCAATGTTGTTTTGCCTAATTATAATTAATAGGCATGCTAGTTCAACCTCAAGAACCTATGAAATGGGCTTGAAACAATTGTTCTTAAAAAGGCTTCAATGGTAAAATAAGAAGTGAAACAGATATTTATCTTCAGAGTATATTATTTTATATTATAAAAATAAACATTAATTATAAACTATGATAGGTCATAAGTATTGATTTTATTTAAGTTTCATTAAAATAAATATAAAAGTACCAAGAGATTTTCTGAAAGGGTACATAGATAATATAATTGAAAGAAAGCTTGATCCAAAAATTCACTCCAAAATGATCAGTTAAAAATCCACATTACTGATTTAATTTTCACAATTCACTAGTTTTTAACGTTGTATGTTTTCCACTTACATTTTGCTGTTTGTTTTTTTTTTTTTTTTTTGCTATTCCAACATTTGATGAAGAGGTTTCATCACCAAATTATATTCGATTTAGAGACAAGATACCACTAAATGGATAATCCTCAGTCAGTTATAAAGAAGTGATGCATTCCCAAAGCAAATATTTGTCTAGAGTGAATGCTTAATATCAATTAAATATTAAAATATAACACATGAGTACATATTCTTAAATGTATAGGTACAGGCATGAATGCATGCGCATGCACACATGCACAAGAGAGTCCGTATGTACCATTATATCTGGACTCAAAAAGCTAACATCATATAATACACAGGTCTGCACAAAAAGATGGAAAACTTACTATTTTCTTTGAATCATTTCAGAAATCTGAATAAAACTGACCAAAGAAACATCACTTATTAAAAATAGGATAAATAATATTGAAAGATAATAAAAGTGCTGCTTCATTTAAGTTCATGCTTCTTGGTAATTGTAATGAGAATAAAATATGCCACAAATCTTTTTATTGTGCAGGTTATACATTCTTTGAACTCCTGTGTCTATAAAATGCAAGGCAACTAAATTCAAAATATAAGATCCACTCTAAAGTTTTACCAAAAATAAGAATGAAGATGAAGAATCACATGACTGAAACAGTAGGACAAAAAAGATCTTCTGTCAGAACAGCAGCAGTTGGCACAGACCACAGAGAAAGAATGTAATGTACAAAGAAAATAGCATATATTTTCATGTGCGTTTTTCTCACATTAAGATGGTCTGGCCTATTTAATTCATTATTTGGACATTAAATATTACACAAGTGTGCTTCTTCTCTTCTAGGTGTGATCACTCTTGTGTAATTATCTAATTAAAATTAGTACAGGACCAAGTTACGTAGTCCAGCTCAAATACAAAGTCACCTTCAACACAGGTGTTTGCTCATACAGTTTGCTTTCAGTGTGATTTTTATGCAAAAACAATGGGTTTATCATACAGTGTTGAACCTAGGAAAGTCAGGATTCAAGACACATGTATCCTTCATTCTTCTCGGGAAGGAAAACAACAAATTTAAAATATATTTAAAAAGATAGAGACTGGACTATTAACACACTAATATTTTTAAATCTACTTTTTAAAATATAGAAGCATTTATTGTTTGCGGGTTATCTCCAGTGAAATATTTTAAAGCAATTATAGTCTGTAGAAATATGGCCATGTTTTTAACTTAGCACTTTCAATACAATTTATGCATAAAATAAGGAAATATAAAAAAATGGCACTTGGGACTGGCTTCTGGAGCATGCAGCTTCCTAAGCACAGTAACCAACACTTAGGAGATTCCACAATTGATTTCAGGTTCCGATTTTGATGCCTTGTACTTCTTAATGTTTTGAACGAGGGGTTTAGCATTTTCTTTCTGTACTCGACCCTGAAAATTATGCAGCTGATCTTGATTACAGTAATTTGGGGAAAGTGGCCAACAGCTAAAAGGCTAAAATGAGAATCTCAGCTAAACGGGGTAACTGCTCATAAGTGGCACCAGGACACAGTGACATTCTGAGGAAACGTGAATACTAAATCAACGCTTTTGAGACATGAGTACCATTGGAAGGCAAATATCCAAAAAACAGCTTCTTAGTTGGATATGATCAGATAGATTCTGGAGATACTAAAGATAATATCAAAACCTCTTCTTTTGATTGTATATCTGTATGAGCATGGGCGTTAAAATTGATTGTTTTACAAGAAAATTGTAGGAAAAACTCAAACACTCGATTCCCTCTGTTGCAAAGAACTTCAATGAAGAAATGTTGAAAGTATCACAGGAAGGAGCTACATTTCTGGCAGGCGTTTGCTTACACTTCTATTAATTTTAAATGGGTCTTTGCAGTGAAAATAAAAAATTCTTTTATAAATACTCGATCACACATCTCTATGCCATCATCCTACTGCCTCAACTTATCAAACTAAATCCCATATAACTTAAAGATTATTTTCTTCTCATGGATGTTCTTACTCATGAATAAATTTTCTCAAACCTACTATTCTCCACCTCAAAATGTATCTGTATTATCTCAATTTCCTCTTTTCTATTTCTAAGGTCAAGTCTTCCATGTTTTCTCATGTCTCTTATCTTAAAATCTTTTCTTCCCCCCCCCCCACGTTTTACTGATATGCATACGTGCAAAATTCAAGGTTTACAATGAGGTTGGGCATTTTGTGCATATTTGTATCTTGTCAAGGTGACAAAGGCTTTCCCACTCTCCTTTTGTCCCTCCCTATTCCCACCTCTCCCTCCCTCTTCCCCCACCCTACCCCCTCTTTCACTTTGTCTTTCGTCTTAAGTTCCATAAGAGTTGTGATCTGGGTCTCTCATATCAGAGAGACCATCCGATGTTTCACCTTCAGCTTCTGACTCACTTCACTAAGCATGATGTTCTCAAGATTCTTTCATTTGCCTATAAAAGCCTCTACGCTGCTGGACTATTGATACATAGTGTTCCACTGTGTATAAACACCACAGTTTGTGTATCCACTGGTCTGTTGATGGGTATTTTGGTGACTTCCACATTTTAGCTATTGTTCGTTGTGCTGCTATGGACATGAGTATACATATATCTCTGCTACGTGTTGTTTTGACCTCTTTTGGATATATTCCCAGAAGGGGTGCCACTGGATCGAAGGCGATTTCTTTTAACATACTAAGTATCTTACCTATTGGTTTTCCTTTCTACTTAAAGTATGCTTAAAGCTTCACTATCATCAAAGCCAATTTTATCTTCTTTGTCCTATCACTAAAGTTGAGTTAGCAATTCTGCCTTTTTATTTTTTCATCAGCCAAAATTCAATGCCCCCACTTCACCACTGCTGATTTCCTCCTTCACTTCATTTTAATCTCAACATTGTCTCTTGGAATTTTTGACCCAGACAACTAAAAATAACGAATGAAGAAATAAAATCAGTTGAGCTCAGCTGGTAGCAACCCTTGTTTCACTACTTAGCAGAGTACGGAAAACTGAGGAATAAGATGGGTACAAGTTGATGAAAGTTTTCCTCATATGCCAAGAGAGGACTTAGACGATAGCACTTAGCAATACTTTGCTAACCTTATTATTTTAGAAAAAAAATTGGTAGTTCAGGACACTTTACTCTTTAAGTACAGTTCATTGTATATTTCTCCAGTCCATTAAGAATATTTTACCCATGATATAATACACAGACCTACCACTGCAGGCATATTGCTTTCTGAGGGTAATCATACCTTTATCTTAGTAGTCAAATATGTGATGCATCAGCATTTTCAAAAGATATCGGGCTTCCTCAATCATCTGGCACATGTTTTACGTCATCTCTTTATGGTGACAAACTATAGCTTCAGAGCAACATTACTGATAAATTTTTAAGGACACAGAAAGAGATCTAATATGGGCTTAGTGTGATTAAATTTACAATCGTCAGATTAATAACAGGAAACAGATGGCTTGTATACCTGTTACAGCCTGTGAGATGAGATTTACGGGTTTTTTGTTTGTTTGTTTGTTTGTTTTTTGTACAGAGAAAGGCTGGTGAAGACTGAGATGGGGGCTAAAGTCCACTTTATGGTTTCTGCCTTAAGATATTTAAGGAATGGGTTGGCTTTGGCAAGGATGGAGAAAACTGTGTTGGGGAGTTCTGATAGAAGATGACATCCTGAATCTGAGTACATGGTTATCAGACATCCTAGTAGAAGTTGGCAACAGAAGAGTGAACAAACAGGAAGGGAGGAGAGACATCCGTGCTGGAGACAGTAGTTTGCAACTCACTGGCAGGTAATTTATACTTAAAGCCACACAACTACATCGAACATGGTAAAAGAAAAGCATGCAGCTTGAAAATTGTTGCATGCACACCTGAATTTAGTTTTTCAATATTGTATTTTAAGATTTTTCCATATATATGTATGTGTGTATGTATGTGTACGTATGTGTGAATATATTATATATGGGACTTCTGGACTGACAGATGAGGGAAACGGCATCAGATTTTCTTTCCTATACTATTTTATCAGACTTTGGTAGAAAAAGATTTTCTAGCCCCATGCCTCCTAGCCTACAAATTTGTATTTGATTTTATTCTCTAGAAGAGTTTTTAGACTGGAATATTTATTTCTAGAAAATATGTTTCAATTAACTGTTTAACAGTCTCTATTTTGTACATTCCTTGTAGGTAGACTACTTACTTATTTGATTATTTTTCTTATTTTCAGAATTTTTGCATAATCTTCCATCTTTTTTCAACTTATTCTAGAAATCCTTTCAAATTTGGAATATATTTATATAATTTTCCAATGGTATTTTTCAAAATATTTTGCGTCTGTAGTTACAATATTCCCATCCATAAGACTCTATTATTAGAATTCCTCTTTTCTTGAACTGCCTTGTCAGAACTTCATATATTTTCTTAGTATAATTAAAATATGAACATGGCTATTTTGATTTTATTGGCTGGCTGACTTCACTTTTCCGCTTTAAAACATTTTCTTTACTTTTACTGTGTCTACATATATTCTCTTTTTATTCTATCTTCATAAGATGAGAAGTTACCTGAATTCTCAGTCCTTTTTATTTTTAAGTGTTAAAAATGAAAACTGAACATGAAATTTAATACAGATTTTTGTTTTAATTTTCATTCATTTATATGAATTTTACTATTTATTTTGATTTCATCTTTTTTCTTTTTCTTTTTTTTTTTTTTTTTGAGACAGGGTCTCGCTCTATGGTCCAGGCTGGTCCTGATTTCACTTCAGAGCCCAGGCTGGCCTGGGACTCAAGGCAATCCTCCTGTCTCAGCCACCCAAGTGCTGGGATTACAGGCGTGAGCCACCACGCCCAGCTTATGTGGTGCTGGGGAGTGGAGCTGGGGTACTTAGTGCTTGGCTTAGCACTTGCTCAGCGCTTTAACCGCTGAGCCATTCCTCTGGCCCTTGATTTCATCTTTTAAACCACAAATTATTTAAGATTTCTGTTAGATTCTAACTTGTTACCTATTTAAGACAATTTTTTTAAAGAATAACAAAACATGGAGATTTCTATGTAGTTGACACCAGTGTTACACCCTGATCCCCTCCCTCACCCCAACTTCATGCCAGGGTCTGGACCCAGAGTCTAACACATTAAGTAAGTACTCACACTGAACTACATCCTATGCACTTTTGAACCTATACTTTGAGAGCAGGGTCTTGCTAAATTGCCTAGGCTAGCCTTGAACTTGAGATTTTTCTCTTTAGCCTTCTGAACAACTAGGATTGCTAGTATGACCTCTGATTTCAACTTACTGTCATTCATTACTGTCTTTACTAACATTTTTTTTAATGTTGTGGGGAGATTTCACAGATCCCCCCGCCCCCATTTTATTGATATGTATAAGTGCAACATTTCTTTTGGTGAGTCGCAAAAAAAAAAAGACACTACCTATAACAATATAGGTGTATATGTCCTATTGTAGCATTATAACTGTTTTTGCTACCTGCATTTTGAAGTGATTTTAGCAAATACATAAACATTTCATAATATATTGTTTCATTTTATCCTTAATATTGAAATTAATATGTATTGTCCAAAATGTGTCATTAACTAATTTTTGATTGAAACACTTTTCATGATCTGCTTTGATATAGCTTTGTTGCTTACGCTTATTTTAAATGTAACATATTTTGAATGTTGATGTTTGAGTGTAGTCTGAAAGCAACTTGCATTTGGTGAATATAGTGAATGACTAGCACTGCAACTACTGATGAATTTTTCTGCCACCTTAATTTTTGTTTTGATCTAATATTTTTCTGCTTTTCTTTCATTTGTACATCACTGTACTCTAATTGATGCTTTTTATTATTCTGTCTTTTGTATTAATTGCCTGAAAATACTTATATGCTGTATTCATATTTACCTTTGTAAACTTAGTATAACAGTCTAACTTCTGTCAATATCAGTATACTTTATAAACAGTAAAAAGATGTGTGAAAATTCTGATTCCACTATCTATACTCTAAAGTATATAGTTTAATTTAATATTTTGTATTAAAATGAATATTTTGACATATATATTAAATATTATTATTTCATGGAATATTTGTTTTGCTATATATCAAAGGCTAACTATTGTTTTTATCAGATCTTTCACCTAAGAACTACCTTCTAGATTTATTTCCCCTCTTTTAAAAATTCTGCTCATCTTTTATGTTATTATAACAAGTGTCTGTGGGGATTAAATTTTAATTTCTATTTATCTGAAAATACACAATTTACCCTGATTTTGAAGAAGTAACTTTCACAAGTTTATGATTCTCGGGGCTGGAGGAACAGCACAGCAATTAAAACACTTGGTTTGTGAGTACAAGGTCACAAGTTCAATTCACCAGCACCACAAAAAACAGGTGTGCTGGCTGATGCGTGTAATCCAGCACTCAGGAAGGAGAGGCAGGAGGACTGCCATGAGTTCAAGGCCAGCCTGGGCTACATAGTGAGTTCAGAACCAGCCTGGGCTATAGAGCAATACCCTTACTCAAACAAATAAGTTTCTATTTGTCTTCAATTTTCTTCACTTTCCCTACAGCATGTCCAAGATGAGATTTATCATTATTTAGTCCACCTGTTACACAATATGCTTCCCGTATGCTTCCTGTCACCAACTCTGGAAAAGTTTCTTTCAATGTCCTTCACATAATCCTCTGTATCTATTTTCTTAAAAGAAACCTGGCATTCAGAAATCTTTCCATAACTAACACTGACACAATCTGATGATTTTGAAAAACATATACTCATAAAACCATTAAAACAACTTACAATATAAACTTATTCACTACTCTCAAAAGCTCCCTTCCATCCATGAACTTATTATCTTTATTATTGTGAGGCAGAGATAGATCTCTTAACATAAGATATATCCTCTCAGTAAAATTTTATGTACACATGAAAAATTGTAAGCTGTAGGTACTACGCTTTAAAGGTCTCTGGGACTTATCTATATGTATAACTAAAACTTGGTACACATTGGCAAAGACTCCTTTTCCTCAGATCCCAGCTCCTGTAAATCTATATTATACTTTAGTCTATCATGTGTAATGATTTGAGATTCATCATATAAATGATATCATATAGTAGGTTTCCTTATATATTCCCTTTATTTCATAATGCCCCCCCCCCCCGGTTTATTCATGTTTTTATGAAATCTGAATTTCCCTCCTTTTTAAAGACTGAATAGCATATTCCATTGAACGGATACCCTACAATTTCTTTTCTTTTCATTCACAATGCACATTTAGTTTCTCTGAGATTTGAGGTCAATTTACCTGATGATCATTGATGTTGAGCCTCTTTTCCTGTATTTCCTGGCCTTTTGTATGTGTCTTCAGAGAAATACCTGAGCGACTCAATTACACATTTGTATTGCATTTGGTTTTGCTATTGAGTTGCAGAAGTCTTCATTTACTACATTTTGATAAAAAACCTCACACTTAAGCGTTGACAGTCCACTCTAACTCAATATTTATTGCACTTCGTTCATATTTTCAATTATCTCAGTTTTTGATAGAATACTCGTGCTTTGAGTTGTCTTTTAATTCAATTTTAAATGTATAGTTTATATAGTAAATATTCTATATAACATACTCATTTAAACTCTGATATTTTTAGTTTTGATTTTTAAAATCTTCTTTATCAACTTACTCCTCAAGAGCTACAATTTTTATTTGCATGCTTTTTCACAATAGTTACACTAAACTTGAGAAACTGGCGCACATACATGGTGCATCAACTTCATATTGAGTACCACTCCCTCTTCCCATTCTCCAGTCTCCTCCCACATCACTCTCCCTCTCCAGAAATCCATCTCCCTACTTACTACATATCTTGTTTGACTCTTTTATTTATTTATTTATTTATTTATTGAGTTTCTCATATTACAGAAACCATGTGATATATAATCCTCTATGTCTGATTCATTTCACCAAGCATAATGGTTTCAAGATAAATCCATTTTTTCTACAAATGACTCAAATTTATCTCTTCTCATGGCACAGTAGTACTCTATTATGTATATACACCACATTTACCTTATCCATTCATCTGTTGGTATCTATTTTGGCACTGTCCATTATGTAACTCTTATGAGTTGTGTTGCTATAAACACAGCTATCCACATATCTCTGTTATACTGTGCTTTAAAATCTTTTAGCAAGATACCTAGAAGTGGCACAGCTGGATTAAACGAAATATCTATTTTCAGAGTTTTTGCAGAATCTCCAAAATGGTTTTCATAGTAGATAAACTAGTTTACAGTCCCACCAGCAATGCAGAGAGGTTCCTTTTCCCTATTAGCATTTACCAATTTTTGAGTTCTTGATATACCATTCTCACGGCAATGAGATGCAACCTCACTGTTTTGATTTGCATTTCTCTAGTGACTAAAGATGCTGAACCTTTCTTCACGTATTTGTTAGAAATCTGTACTTCTTTTGAGTGATGTCTATTTATTTCAATTGGTCATTTTAATTGGATATTTTATTTTGCAGAGTCTATTTTTCAGTGCTTTGTATATTCTAGATATTGGCCCTCTCTCCAAAGAGTAAGTGGCAAAAATTTATTTCCACTTCATTGGTTCTCTCTTCACTCTGGTTGATTTTCCCTTTTCTGTAAGAAGATTTTAAATTTGATATAAATACAGGTAATAATTCTTGGTGCTACTTCTTATGCATAGGTGTTCTACTGAGAACATCCTTGCCTATGCCTATATCTCCAAATGATTTACCTATCTGTCCTGTTTCCATTTTTATGTATTTATTTTTTGAGAGACAGGGTCTTGATTTGTAGCCCAGACTGGTTCTGAACTCACTATGTAGCCCAGCCTGGTCTCAAACTCATAGTAAACCTCTTGGCTGAGCCTTCCTAGTTCTGAGATTGCAAGCATATGCCACCACACCTGGTTTATGTGGCGCTGGGGAATTGAACTCAGGACCTTGTGCTTGCTGTGCAAGCATTCTAACCACTGTGATGGTCCTACAACTCAGTGTTTCCATTTTATTCTCTGGTTCTCTGATCCAATTTGATTTGATCAAAGTACAAATTGAAAGGTAAGGATCAGGGTTCATTCTTGTGCACAGGATAAGCAGTTCTCCCAGCATCATTTGTTAGGGGCTATCTTTCCTTGGTGTATGTTTTTAGACTGCTTTTTGAAGACCATATGACCGAGGGGCTAGAGATAGTCTCTGAATCCTCAATTCTGTTCCATTGTTCTACTTTCGGTTTTAGGGCCAATTTCATGTTTTGTTAATCACTATAGCTCTTTAGTATAAGTTGATGCTCACCGTCTAATGTCACCTGTCTTTGCCTTATTCAGAATTTCTACGGCTATTCTGAGTCTCTTCTGGTTTCATCTTAATTTTATGATTGTTCTTTAGTTCACTGAAAAAAGCTGTTTTTCTTTTGATAGAATTGCAACGAATCTGTATATCAGTTTTAGTACTATGTCCACTTTGACAATATTAGTTGTTCTAATCCAGGAAGAGGGGATACCTTTCTATTTTCTAATGGCCTCCTCAATTTATTTTTTCCAGTTTAACTCAATTTTTCATTCAGCATTCCTTCATTTCTTTAGATTTATTCTTAGTTATTTAACTTTTGGAGACCACTGAAAATCAGATTATTTTTTCACATCTTTCTCGGTGATTTCGTTAGTGTACAATAATGCTATTTTTGAATTAATTTTATATCCTGCAACTTGTCTAAATTTGCTAATTAATTCTAAAAACCTTCTAATGGAGTTTTTGGGGAGTCTTCTATGTAAAGGATCATGTCATCTGAAAATATCATGTCATCTTCCTTTCCAGTATGAATCTTTTTACTTAATTCTCTTGACTGATTACCCTGGCTAGGGTTTTGAGTATTGTGTTAACTAGGAGTGGTTAGAGCACATGCTGTTTTCATGTCCCTGACTTTTTAAGGGGGAATACTTTAATTTTTACAATGTTCATTTCTTTGTTCAAATACATTTTAACATTTTCCCACTTACTTTAAACAATGTATCTAGCTATTCTAATATCTACAATTGTCCTGGTGGCTTTCCCAATTCAAACTCTATTGTATATGCTGGTTTGCTTCATGAAGGCTTCTTTTCCTGTGTGTGTGTGTGGGGGGGGGGGTAATGTGTGTTTGCATATTTACTGAATTAAAATTTCACTGAGTTTAATCTCTGAGGATACTAACAGCACTATCCTTTGTAAAGGATTTGCAATGGCTTTTACTACTCCTAGAGTACTACCTGTGTGGCTTTATTTTATCTTTTGGTTTTTTTGTCCTGGCTTTAAAGTGTACTTTTCAAGTATTGATATATTTAGAAGTGTATTGGCTGGAAATTTTTTCAAGCATCATGGGGCCTTGCAGGGTGCATTTTAAGAAATATAGTTGGCCCCATTCTTGTAAAATATCAATATGTTTCATTTAAATATTTGTGAAATAAACTCATCTAACTAATACAGCTCATAAACCCAGCTTTGGAAATTAAGTTTGGTATTTCTTGTAAGTGTTCAGCAGCAAAGAACTGACAAAAAACCATGCTCAACAGTGATGACTAACATTGTTCAACTAATAATACCTAAAATAGAAAATATCATGAAGCAGAATAATTTATTAGATAAATGTTTTTAAAAATAAAATCACACCTTATGGCTCATATTGTGAGATATTTTCCTGGATTAATTTATAGTGTTCCTTTACTTGTTCTGGTCTATCTATACTAATGGACATGTGACAATAAATGACCAATTCAAATTCATCATTATCTGGAACAATTAATTAATCCTTCTAGCCACTTCCTATGTAGGTTATTATTTTAAAAATTAACCAATTTAGATTTTGTCTCTTTTCTTTTACCCTAGTTCCTTTTTAATATCAAGTGAAACAACTTACAGGCATCTCTGAAAGGGCCAGAAACCCATAAGAAAGACAAAATGACAGGAAACATGAAGAAAATTACTAAAACCTTTAGACTTCTAAATGCATAGTTTTCATATTTAAAACTTAAAAATATTTTTCAGTTACTCAAGGGCTAATACTTTTAAACTTACACATCAATATTTTTTTTAATTGGAAATCTGGTTACTTGCAATAGAGCCATCCCTCAGTATCTGCAGAAAACTGGTTACAGGACTCCTGTGAATACTCAAATCCAAACATGCCCAAGCCACTCATATAAAATGCTGTTGTATTGGTATATAACCTATACACATTTTTCCCAGACACTTTAAATCATGTATAGGTTACTTATAGTAACAAATACTTTTAAATGCTATTCAACGTAGGTGGTATACTGTATTGTCTGGGGAATAATGTCAAGAAAAGTTTGTATATTTTAAATAAAAATACTATTTCTCAAACATACTTTTAGACCTGCAGTTAGTTGACTATGTAAGTGCAAAATCTGCAGAGAAAGAAGGCTGATTGTGTTCACTCATTGATAGACTTGATAAAATCAAAGGCTCTCAAAGAGGGGCGGAAATATGCTGAATGGTCCTATACCCAAGGTCCAGGTATAAAGACTTGGATTTCAGTGGCTGATAGTTTCTTTCTAGCATTGTGGATTTGATACATTTCCACATGTCTAGGATTCGGAGATTACTTAATCTTTGACAAAGGGGCCAAACGCATACAATGGAAAAAGGACAGCCTGTTCAACAAATGGAGCTGGGAAAACTGGACATCCACATACATGCAGAAGAACGAATTTAGTCACACACCTCTCACCATGCACTGGAACCAAATCAAAGTGGATCAAAGACATAGACATTACAAGTAAAACACTGAACCTCCTAGACGACAAATTAGGCAAATATCTAAAAGACATAGGGGTAGGCAAACACTTGCTTGACAAGACACCAAGAGCAAAAGAAATTATCCCCATTATTAACAAATGGGATCTTGTCAAATTATAAAGCTTTTCCACAGCAAATGAAACTATGAACAATGTATAAAGAGAACCAACAGACTGGGAAAAAACATTTACCATCAACAAGTCAGATAGGAAGCTCATAAGTAGAATATACAGGGATCTGAAGAAAAGTAAGCCTACCAAAATAAAGGATCCTATTGAAACATGGGCAAATGAAATGAAGAGGCAGTTCACTCATGAAGAACTTTAAGTGGCCAATAGATACAAGAAAAGATGCTCAACATCTCTAGCCATAAGAGAAATGCAAATCAAAACATCGCTACGATACCATCTCACTCCAGAGAGAATGGCCTGTATCAACAAGTCAAATAGCAATCAGTGCTGCTGAGGCTGTGGGGAGAAAGGAACCCTCCTGCACTGCTGCTGGGAATGTAAATTCGTACAACCACTCTGGAAAGCAGTATGGAGATCTCTCAAAAGCCTAGAAACAAATATCCCCTTAGATCCAGCAACACCCCTCCTGGGAATATATCCAAAAGAGGCCAAAACAACACACATCAGAGATATGTGTATACCCATGTTCATAGCAGCACAACTAACAATAGCTGAAATCTGGAAGTTACCAAAATACCCATCAACAGACCAATGGATACACAAACTGTGGTACTTATAGACAATGGAAAACTATGCATCTGTAAAGTCCAACAGCGCGGAGGTTTTCACAAGCAAATGGTAGAAACTTGAGAACATCATGCTTAGTGAAGTGAGTCAGAAGCAGAAGGAGAAACATGGAATGGTCTCTCTGATATGACAGACCCAGATCACAACTATTTCAAAGAACTTAAAATGAAAAACAAAGTGAACCATGGGGGTAGGGGAGGAGGGAGGGAAAGGTGGGTAGGAGGAGGGACAAAAGGAAAGTGGGAAGTACTTGTCACCTTGACAAGATATGTAGGTGCACAAAATGCTCAAATTCATTATAAACCTTGAATTTTGCACTTATACATATCAATAAAATGGGGAAAAAATAAAACAAAAAGGACTCCATATTATAAGGCTATCATGAGAACTAAATAAAAATACATAATCTGGCATTTGTAGTAGATTCTAGGACCTTCTCAGCTATTACATTATTACTATTACTGCTATTGCCATTATTATATATTGCTGTATTACTAAAACAGCTTTGGTGGCTTGGTTACTCTGGTGCAGAAAACTGACCTCTTATAATGGTCATAAAAATTATATGATTTGATAGGACTTTTGGACATGTTTCCAGCTTTTCTTACCATCCTTCAAATCATCAAGAAGAAAATAGTGCTTTATGACAACAAAGAGTGAAAGATGCCTTTTAAAATGATGGAAATAATTTATTAATTATCTGAATGTCAACCCACACTCTGAAATTAGGAATGAGATCCAGTATATTTCTTTTAAATATTCCTAGGCAATAAAAACTTTAGTTTGATTGATTTAACAGGTAGTCGAATGCTACCTTATCACTGCATAACTATAGCAATAAGAAACACTAGGTAAGAAATAAGATGAAAATCCCACAAACCTCTGATATAGGCACTTAATTGAGAAGAAAAGGGGTTAAGGCTCATATTAAAATTAAAACGTACTCTGTTTATTAGTGGAAAATTTTTTGTCTTTAGGCAAGAAAAATTCCTAAATATTCAGAATTGTTGACTACAATGTATTAATGCACAAATGGGTATTTCTGTGACTATTTTAAAAATTGTAAACTATGTTAGTATGACCATTCCATTTCTCTACTCCCTGCCAAAAAGTGTCCCCAGACTCTTATCGACACTGCATCAAAGCACCAGACATTGCAACTGGACAGCCAGTGGACATGCCCGCAGTATTTAACTGGCAAATTATCAGGTGTTTAGTAACTAAGTAGTATGTAATTAATCAAAGTGCCCAGAGAAATAAAGTTTTCCTACATCTCATTTTTAACCCAACCTCAGTATCTCCAAAGTCACGTTAGTTTATCAAACGCCAGTATAAAAGAAAGTGAGAAGAATTTTATCCATAACGATATGGTTACTTCTAAATCTCTAAAGCATCTGACATTATTTTCATTACCAATTACCTCTCAAGTCATTATGGCTAAATATCTGTATCAACACAGCCAAGACAAGTAGTTTCAAGTTTATATATTTAAGATTTTTGTTTTAATATAGTATTCTTCATTGATTATGTATAAATCATATCAGCAGATATAATTAATACAGAAGTGAAGAACTTTCAATCTGGAGACAGAATGATAAAATCCGTTTTACATGTCTCATGCATTTTCTTTGTTTTCCGTTCTCTTTTGCTTTTTATTACTGAAATATTTTCATATTTCAAATTTAGACCTTTTGGGTCTGTACCTGTGCTTTCAAAACTTTCCCAATATTTTTTTGATTCTCAATATCAAAACTACATTTGGTCCTGTCATAGACACATGTACTGATGGAAGTATGTATATTTAATAATATTTCACACAGTAACATGCATTTACTTGCCTTCATCTGACTTTAATAGGACATATATATATATATATATATATATATATATATATATATATACATACACATATATATGCTCATATACATACACACACACACACATATAATACGCATACAATTCTTAGACAGCAGCTACTTTGGCATATATTGCAATCAAAGTCAAAACAAAAATTCAGCTCATTCATTGAATGTATACTCCATTTCTGGCACCAGAGTAAACAGTTTTTATTTTTTAGACAAAGTCTCACTCTGCAGCCCCGGCTGGTCATGAACTCACCATGGAGCCCAGGCTGGCCTTGGACTCATGGCAATCCTCCTGTCTCAGACTTCCGAGTGCTAGGATTCCAGGAGCACACCATCACACCTAGCTTCTGTGTTGCTGGGGAATCAAACTTGGGTACTTAGCGCTTGTCTTAGTGTCCTTTAACCGCTAAGCCATTCCTCCAGCCCCAACATTTTCAATGTACTAAATTTTCCTCACAGAAACCCAATGATAAAGAATTACCTATCACTGATAAGAGCATGGAAACCTTAACTTATTACTACAGGTTTGGTGGTTCGGATCCACTGTCAGCATGATTAATTCTGGGATCTGTCCAGGGTATTGACAGAGAACATTTTTAGGTTATGTCTGATTGGGCCACAGAGGAATAATCTTACATATTATAAATGATCCTTGGCTCCTTCCTGTCTGACACTTTTCTCCTGCTCTGTTTCCTGCCCACCATGAAAGGACCTTTTCCCCACCTGCCCTCTGCCAAGATAGAACCAGCTGACTATGGACTGAACAGCTTGAAATCATGTGGCAAATTAAATCTCCCTTCCTTTGTATTGTTGTTGTCAGGTATTAAGTGCTAGTGCTGAGAAATTTCACCCATGATCAAGTGCCACAGCCAATAAAGTACTGCCTTTGAACACTGTTCTGTTTTCGGACCTGGGACTCTTATCCCTGTGCCAGCTAACACAGTGTTTGTCAGTAGAGGACACTGGGGTAACAGCGGGAGAAGTGAAGTGTGTCTATATTCCACTAGGATTTTACTTACTTCTCACACTTCTGGCTCTGAGTTGGCCCAATGAAAGTCATCTCACCATCTAACACACTCAAGTTTCAGCAACACCTTTTATGGTTAGAACCTGGAAAGTGTTATGGGCACCAGAACAGCGAAATTCAGCATGGCAGTAAATCATAGTAGCTGACTATAGATTAGTTCATGCCAGAGTCAACTAAGAAAATTGCTCTGTCATCTCATGAGTCCTAGATACATTCTTTCAAAGAAGTCTGAAATCCGTGTTGGGTGGACTTCTCCTCTTCTTCCAGTCAGTTCCTTTCTTTTCTATTATTCTGTAGCCCTAGGAAATTCTCCAGAATTCTATTTTTAAAGAATTAATTTCTACTAAATAGCTAATACTTTTGAGTATGACATTTTTACTGTCAAAGTAAGTATGTGGTTTCTGGGCCTTCTCTAGAGTCTGTCTAACACAAATGTCTATTCCTCCTAAAGGTTTTCTGATTCAAAATTCCATGCTTCAAAAGTTTAGATCAAGGTTAATTGTTAATTTGAATTATCCAAGGTTCAGTCTCCCTTATCAGAAGTGCTTGCGAATAAAAATGTTTCAAGTATTTTTTTCTGACTTGGAAATATTTGTTTATACATAAAGAGATATCTTGGGGGATGGAAATCAATTCTAAACATAAATTAGTTATATTTTATATATACTTCATACATATATCTTAAATGTTATTTTTAGTGTGCCTACATTTTGACTATGAGCCATGACAAATAGTCAGGTATGGAATTTTTAAACAGTATCAATTAAAAAAATAAAGATGTTTATAAGATGTGTTTTTTAAAAAATACTGACTTAGGACATTTCAGTGATCAAATTTTCAAAGTTGAAATGTCCTGACTACACTTCCTTTGAAGAAATAAGTGTTCACAACAAAGACAAACAAAATATAAAATTGTAGTGTTATATTAACAAAACAATTATGTAAATAGGATTAATACTAGGATCCAGTCAGGGAACAGTCTATTGCTAAGGACAGAACAGAAAGTATAGTGGTTTGGGTCTATAATGTCCTCGCGAAGCCTCATGTGTTTGGAAGGTGACTTAGTCACGTGGGCTACTGCAATCACATCCTGAGGGCCAGATCACTGAGGCATGACCGGCAAGGATATACCTCCTTTGTGGACTCTTCCCTTCATTCACTCTGCTTTTTGCTGTGATGCAACAGACAGCTTTCCTCTGGCTAGGCCCTCTACCACGCGTGTCCACCACTGCCAGGTAACCAGGATAACACAAGACTTCTGAAATGTGACCTAAAATAAACCTTATCCTATCAGGTATTGTGTCCCAACAACAAGAAAGTGACTAAGACAGATGTTCACTGGAAAACATTAAAGATTGAAAACTGACCCTTTTTATAGCTTAGCCAAGGGCAGTTTTACAATGTGATTTCCGATCTTTTAGCTTGAATTACACCTTCTTACCAGATAATGACATTCAACTATAAATAAAAGTATATTCCCTTTCCATATCACAATGTGAATTGAAATGCCCTTCAATTTAATTGCTACCTAGAAATATTCACTTTGATCCACATCCACTTACAGGGCAACAATTGTGAGTAACCACAGGACTGTTTAGAATCTCACTTTTTCTGTGCCCGATCTCTTAAGTTATGCAAACATGTATATAAACTACACACCCAACACAGTGGCCGTAAGAAAGACTGAAGGATATCGCTGGCATACATGTAGGAAGCTGCCCCACTCTCACTTGCTTCTGCTTAAAATGGAAGAGGAAGTTCTCCTATATCTGACTTACTTCCAAATTCATAAGCATGCAAAATATTCTTTAAAGATCAAAGGTTTCCAGAAAGCCTCCCTACTTACTGACTACCCTATGTAGACTTCTTCCCACTTCATGCCTTACGTAAATATCACTGGTTATGTCCTTTACACTCCAGTAAAGCAATATATTTTTTGTTTAATTAGTTCCTATAAATTAAGAAGGGTATGAGTTTTTCCTACTTGATAGTCAAACCAATGAAGAGGATCTTACGTAGTAGTCGCACTCTGTTGATATGAAACTAGTCATCATTATGAAATTGGGTTTATTTCTTCTTGATCATCTATTTTTGATTTAAGTAAAAGTATGCAAAACATAATTTGACTAGAAGAACTATGCTGAATTTGTACGTATAAATAAGATCTTGGTTTGTGTATTATCTGTGATATGGACAGAATGAAACTTTAAACTTGAGGGGAATATGAAGTTGATGTAATATGTATGTGCACAAATACCTCAAGTTTAATGTAACCAATGTGCATTGCAAATATACACTAATAAAAGTGGAGAAAATAAACTTAAAAGTCAGATTTTCCAGCAACTGCTCAAGATGACGAGGTACTCCATGCCTCTATCCATACAACCCAAGGCTTCCATACTGGAACGTGGTATCTGTAGGGTTTGTACAAAGGACTAGAAACTTCCTGACAAACTTTGGTGGGGGGGCAACAAAGAAAAGGGGTAAAATCCTGGTAGAAAGATATATGGATGATGGTGAGAAAAGGGAGGGCCAGTTCTGTTTTCAGATTAAAGACTTCCCCCGCCTCCTGTACCTGACAACTCCACCTGGAAGCTAACTACGACTTAAGGTTAGATCCCTACTGGATCTTGCATAACTGATTGCTTTGTAAACTCAAAACCTGGTTTCAAGAAGATGAGATACATATGTGCACAAAATTAAACTTGTGCTCAATGTCATTGCTAACATTATGTATCGCATATGTAAATATCAAAATGGGGAAATAGAATAAAGAAGAGATAATTATGTCTGTATAGTGATATAAAAGACTCTTGCTCATTTGTGAAAGGGAGGAGGTGATTTGAGGTATTTAACTCTGCCATTTTAGTTGAAGCTAGCTTTGAATAAACCCTTTCCCTATTTATCATAATAAATGGTGTCCTTTGGTTTAGCAAGACCAGTGACTAAGTGAATATGATTTTCCAGTGGCAAATGTCATACAGGGCAAATGAATAACACCTAGAGTACAGATGGAGTTGAATGTAATTATTAACAGATTAAATGTGATCATATCAAATGTGTGTGTGTCACAGAAAGTGGGAAAAGGGGATGTTCTTGGGCAAGGAAATCAAATCTACATCCAGACAAAATCTGACTGGATGCTAGATCATTTATGATCTTGTGGACCTGAGCACAACACTGCTCTTGGTATGACTAAGTTTCCTATTAAAATTTCTACATTTTACTATTTTTGCAAGATGAATGGCATTTACAAGTGCTTGAAATTCAGACAGCGCAAGGAACTGTCCCAAGACCGGAAAGCTGAGCTAACACTGAAACCATTTCTCATCTTATCTGAATAGCCATGTATTCACTGTACATTTATAGAAATTAAAGAGACTTTTTAAATTTATCCTCATACCTCTTCATGAAGTTCCCTCCAACGAGAATTGAATGTCTCCAGTTCCTCATTGATCAGCTCATCCATGACTCCACCATCTGTTAGGGTCTGCGCCAAAATGCGAATCTGATTTGGGTTATCCTCTGAATGTTGCATCAAATTTTCAAGAGACTGAAACACATTTGCAATAATTAATATTTTTCTTCTTTTTCTAAATATACTGAATTAAACACAGAATGTTCAGTAACTTCTGAATTACATATAATTAAGCCAATTTAATATGAAATTGAATTGGGGTAATATAAATGTAGGAGCAACTATCTTTTAAATATAATATTGATCTATGAATTTTCACAAGCTTGTGGCAGAATTGTGGACTGAGCTCTTAAAAACGAATGTGCCGCCTCCTTCTCAATGATGCTTTGTGCTCTAAAAAACTAGAAATGTAAAACAATCTTTCAACTTCTCTTATAGATAGCAGTATGCAGGTAGCATAGTTTTAAAAATATACATAGGCAGAAGGTCATGAGCAGAGTTGGCAAGTGAAAAAAAATAAAAAGGAAAATATCTCTCAAGAAGAAATCCCTTTTCTCTTCACTTATTTTTACTTTCACACACACACACACACACACACACACACACAGACACACACACACACACACAGACACACACACAGCCTGGAGGTAGAACAGTCATCTTTGGACCAGGAGGCCATAAAAAATGAGGGCAAACATCCTTCCTGGTCAGGAAGAAGAAAAAGAGAAAGTACCTTAGTGTCTCATATGATGGTTGACCTACTACCATCTTTATGTACCTTCCCTCCAGGGCTGTTTTTGTAATTCAAGAAAAATACTGAGCTCAAGCTACTGCCAGATTTTCTACTACTTCCAGCCTAACAATTTCTAAATGACACATTATTCAAGAATGAACAAGTTGCCTGCTAGAGTATACAGAGAAAAAGAATCTCAGTGTCAAATTTAGGTATGGGCAAAAACAAGACATTGAGTGTCATTTTGTGGGTTTCAAACATTTTGATAAGGGAAGGGCAGCATTATGTTCTAACCAATTCACTTAATGTTCTATTGTTTTACTTGTATAATAAAACTGACAGGAAACTCTTAGTATAAAATATTATTATTGTTTCCTCTGTACCTCACATATTAATTCTAAAAGACCTTAAGTGGGCAGGTAACTTCAACAGATTTACTTTTTCTTTGTCTATTAATGAAGCACCTAGGCTGTAAACCCATAAACAATGTGAACAGAAAAAAAGTAAAATTCAAGAATCAATTATACAAGTTCTAAATAGATGCTGAAAAGTTACATGATCTTTCTAACATTAATAAATGGCAGTTTGGTCATATACTACTCAAAAACGACTTCTTGGATGAGTATGGCTGAACAACTGGTTTACTTAACACAGCAACTAGAACAGTAAACAGGAATAGTGTGAGCCTTGCCTTCTTCCCTTTTGTAAATACTCTCCTTTAGCATCTCAAGTTCTGTGCCATCCTCTTACTCTGTTTAGAACATGCTCTTGGTTTTGAGCACATTACTCAAAATGCGGTCTCAGGAATTTCACCTGGCATCCCACACAAAGTATGATTATTTCAAAGAATAACTTTACCACAACAGAGATACTTCGCCCACAGGACTAAAAAAAGAACAGGATAGAATTCAATATTTCATGCAACAGGGCCTAGGAAATAAGCAGGGGTAGCTATATTAGCATCACACTCATCAGATTTCAAAACAAAACAGATCAGGAAAGACAACGATGGACACTACATATGGGTTAAAAGAACAAAAGAATAGAAAGAATTCACAATCATTAATATATATATATATTCCGAACTCTGGAGCACCCAATTATGTAAACAAAAATATTAGATCCGAAAGGACATATAGGCCCCAAAACAATTATAACAGGGAACTTTACTACTCCACTATCTCTCAACCAGACAGAAAATCCACAAATACATACAACAGTTAAATGACACTATAGAGAACATGGACATAACAGATGTTTACAGAATTTCACCCCCAATATCAACAGAATACATGTTATTCTCAGCAGCACATGGAACATTTTCTAAAATGGGCCATATTCTAGGTCATAAGTCCGGCTTAAATAAATACAACGGAATAGAAAGAATTCCTTTTATACTTTCAAATTATAGTGGAATAAACTTGAAACCTAATAGCAAAAGAAACAGAAGAAATCACACAAATACATGGAGACTAAGCAACTTACTACTGACCAAGAAGTGGATCAAAAAAGAAATCAGAGAAGGAATTTAAAAAGTCACAGAGTTAAATAATGAAGGAAGTACATCATATCAAACTCTATGGGACACAATGAAAGCAGTACTTAGAAATTCATAGCTATAAATGCCCACATCAAAAGAACAGAGCAGTCACAAATAATGATGCACATTAATGCCCTAGAGAAGTAAGAACAATCTAAGCCAAAAAGCAGTAAAAGAAAAGAAATTATAAAGATCACATCCGAAATTAATGAAATTGGAATTAAAAAGACAATAAAAAAATTAGTGAGTCAAGGAGCTGCTTCTTCAAAAGAATAAACAAGACTGACAAACCTCTAGCTAAACTCACCAAAAAAGGAAAGAAAAAGCACAGATTAACACATTTAGGAATGAGAAGGAAGAAATTACAACAGACTGCAGAAATTCAGAATATTATGAGAAATTATTTTGAACACCTATATTCTAATAAGCTAGATAATTGTGAAGAAATGGATGACTGCCTGGACACATGCAAAACATCAAAATTAAATGAAGAAGACATAAAAATCTTGAATAATCTCATCACACACACAGAAATTGAAGCAATAATAATTGCTCTACCTACAAATAAAAGCCCAGGACCAGATGGATTCACAACAAATTTCTTTTTCAGAAAAGAACTAACTCTAATTCTTCTCAAACTGTTCCATGAAGTTGAAAGAAAAGGAATACTACCGAACTCATTTCAAAAACGAATAATGACTTAACCAGGAGGGAAAGTTATAGAACAATATCCATAATAAATACAGATATAATTTTTTGTAAGATTCTGGCAAATAGAAACCAACAAGTAATCAGAAAGACCATACACCATGATCAAGTGGGCTTCATTCCTGGGATGCAAGGCTGGTTCAACATATGTAAATCAATCCGTGTAATACATCACATCAACAAAAGCAAAAACCAAAACCACATGATCATCTCAATTGATGCAGAAAAAGCCTTTGATAAAATTCAACACCCTTTATGATAAATATTCTGAGAAAAATAGTAGAAGAGTCTTATCTCAAACTCATAGAAGCCATATATGCCAAGTCTACCTCATGCATCATAGTAAATGGAGAAAAATTCAGTGTTTCCTCTCAAATCAGGAACACACCAAGGCTGTCCTCTCCCATTACTTTTATCAACATAGTCCTTCAAACACTTGACATAACAATCAGGCAAGAAAGTGAAATAAAGAGAATTTGCATTGTAAAGGAGGAAGTCAAACTATCTTTACTTGCAGGTAATATGGTATGATTATCTATATAGGAGATGTCAAAAACTCCCTATGTAATTCTTGGAAATAATAAACAAATTCAGCCAAATTGCAGGCTACAAAATCAACACTAAAAAATCAATACCTTTTCTCTATACCAACAATGAACTCACTGAGAAAGAGCTTAGAATAATAATCCCATTTTCAGTAGCCTAGCAAAAAAATTTAAATACACAGGAGTATACCTAACCAAGGAAGTGAAGGACCTATATAAAGAAAACTGTATTACACTGAAGAAAGAAGTTGTAGACAACATCAGAAAATGGAAAGAAATCCCCTATTCTTGGATAGGAAGAATCAATATAGTCAAAATGACTATATTGCCAAAACTGATATGCAGATTCAATGCAATTCCTATCAAAATAACAATTTTTTTCACAGAACTTGATAAAATGATCCTTAAATTCATGCTTAGTGAGGTGAGTCAGAAGCACAAAGTAAAATATCAAATGGTTTCTTTGATTTGAGAAAACCAGATCATAATTATTTCATAGAACTTAATGTGGGGAATAATGGGAACTGGAGAGAATGGGGAGGGGAGAGGGGGTGGATCAAATAGAGGGAAGGGAAGGATTTCTAACCTTGCCACAATATGTATGTCCACAAAATACTCGAGATCAATGTAAACTTTATGTTTTCCACTTATACATATCAGTAAGATGGGGAACAAAGGAATAATTTCACCATCACAGACTTAACACTGAACAGCACACGTTTATTCATGTGCTACAAATTATGCTTCATCTTTTTGGGGAGGTTCTCTATGGTTAATTCATAAGGGACATCTGATTGTTGCCTAGTCCTCACTGATTCTCCCATCTTTTAAAAGTAGTAACTTTCTTAGGAAAATAATGAAAATGGATAAAATGATCTAAGATGATGTCTATGATTCAGATTTTAGTCTCTCTGAAGAAACATTTCATTTTCTTTAGATCTCGAATAATTTCTGCTTCTTATTTTACAGATTAACAAAAGGGTTATATTTGTCATGCAGTTCTGTATTCATGACATATTCTGAGTGTACCTACTCATTACATATAAATGATGACCCCAAAATACAATACAGATTAATAAATGTCTGAAATTAATATAACTCAAATATCATACATGCAAGGCCTTCTACAGTTTACTTATTAAAATAACCAACATAAATTTGAAAATACCAATACTTAATGGGTACATATATATATATATATATATATATATATATATATATATATACATATATATATGCATACATATATTTTTAAAGGTCAAAATATGTTCATGTAGTGCCTCAAAACACTTTCCAAGTGTGAAAGCATTCAATAATGTGATTTTAAATACTTTCAAAATGTTTTCCAATTAAATATATATAACTTTAAAACTGAAAATAACATTTCATATTGCCATGTTCTTCATCTCTACCCCAAAGGGATGTAACTGTGCCCTCAGACTGTCTTTAGAGGTTTAGGTAGGAAAAGTGACTACACAGAACTTAGCTATAGCGAAAAAGTCAAATGGCCTCTATAGGATGCTATATAAACTCTCTTTAAAGCCATGAGATCTGGTTGGTTCGTAGATGGAACACAAACTCTCCAAGCAGCAGTGCTGAGTGATGCATAATAATCACACTTTTCTTTCACATATTTTTAAAATTTATTTTCTATTTGGTATTTGACATCTTTCAATGCTGCACATAAACCAGCATCGTTCTGATTAATTCTTAACTTACTTCTAGCACCTCGGAAATTTCCTCAGCTCCACCAGGAATATTTTCAGTGGTTTTAAGTTTTAATTCCACTTCATTTAGCCATGTGTTTGCCTTCTCCAGGTATGACAATAACTCATGCCAGCATGCCCAAACTTCCTATGAAAAAAGACCATAAATTCATAGAATAAATATTTTGATAGGACAAAGGTGAGGCTTCATCATTCCATACCTAAAACTTCTGAAAATATAACATTTTACATTTCCATTTCATTTGTCAGTAATTAAAAATGCAGCTAGTTACTCTCAACATCTTATGTGCCCGTAATTATAAGGCATTAAGGAAACATTGCATGAATTAATTCAAGATTCAGTGATTCACCTTCAAAAATAGAAATATTCACCAACCTTACAATCTTAACAAACAGAAAAAACAAAACACATGTAAAAATACATATACAAACCCAGCTTCCTCACTCGTCAACCATTACCACTATTTTCTGACATCCCCTATACTTTGCCATATACAATCTAATATATAAAATGAAAATATGGATTGGATATATCTCATATTTCACTAAGCATTATATTATATATTTTTCATATTATTAGGAAGACAATTTTAATGAAAATCTTAAGACATTACTTCATCATTGTTTCCGGAAAGAGACATTTATTAGCCAGTTTAACTATTTTTGTTTGCTATTATACATTTCAGTGAATACATCACAGAAATCCTTTCATTTTATATTTAGAAACTTCCTTGAGGTGTATCACAAACGTGGAAACTATTTCAAGGGTCTGTTTAACTCTGAATAGCTTTTGAAAAATACTACAAAACTGATTCCTTATACAAAACAAAACTTTAAGATTGCTAAAAGAAAAACAGAGGATCATTCTGACCTGGGGATATGGAAGCATTTCTAAAAAAGTTTCATAACATATTTTGTAATGCAGTGATCTTAAGAATATAGAAAAAATATTAACTAAATTAAAGTTGAAACCTTAGAATAAACAAAAATACTGCAAAAGCTTATGAAAAAGCATCTTCAAACTTAAAAAGTTCAGCCTTTGTGAAAGACAAATAAGAATATTAAAAATGTCAATGTATTGTTGCAAAGGTGAGGAAATAACTATAGAAACATGGGAAGAAGGTCTGAGCCTGCCACAATCGGAAAAAGAAATACGGCCATACAGTAAGCATATCAAGACATACTTAGCTTCATTAGTACCCAAGGGAATATGTGAACTGACACGAATGCAAAGTCTCATAATTCCATGTACGAGAGAAGGCACATGTTATCCAAAGTTTTAATTGACTGCTGGAGGGTAAATATACTGAATTTATTATTTTGGACAATAATTTGTTAATCTCAGGATGATGAATAGTTACATACTCAACAACTGTATTTTCAGTTGACGTTATCTTCAAAAAACTTTTTCACATAGGCAACAAAGAGTTGCAAGAACGATGATCGTGGCACTTTTTATAGGAACCAAAACCAACACCCTACAAAAAACGCAAGCAACCTTCACGTCCACTAGAAGAACAGATGAATAAATTATGGAAAGTGCAGAATTAAGTATTAATAAATTCATCAAACAGGAAAATATGGGTGTATCTTAGTCACAACAAGTTTGGTGATGGGAACAAGCCCAATAAACTATGTATTTGTGGTTACTACTTATGAAATTCGCAATAAAGAGGAAAACTTAAAAATACATAATTAGTGATGTGTGCGATAAAATATTTAATGAAAGTCAAATTTCTGAATTATGATTGAATTGGTAAAGGAAAGGCAAGGAGAAGAAATAGAGGATAATATTAAAAGTCATTTTCCATTAGTACTAGAATTGCCAATTTGCAGCCAGCATCTTAACACTGTAAAGATAGTGGTTCCACCATTCCCACCTCCTAGCTCTCTGTTAGTAACGCCAAAAGTAGAGCCGAGAGAAGCAGCTCTATTCTGGGAGAAACTAAAAATCTATCAGTTGTCCCAAATTCTCTCCTTTTTCCTAGTCCTTAAAAATGATAGAGGACATTCTATTTCTATCTGATGAAAAATGTCAGTCTAACCTATTTTGCAAGCCTACCAACCTTTCATGCCTGCGTGGTACTTCATGTACAGTTTAATCACAAAAAGTGAAATTAACTGTTTTGCTGTAAATGGTGATAGAAATATTAATTCTGGGCCATTTCCAGCTCCTACTGGACTACAAGCTGTCTTACTTCTAGGCAAAGATCCCAGGGGAAAAATAAAAATATCTCCTTAAATTCCCGAGGGTACTTTACAGCTTTGAAGACAAGGGAATACAATAGGTAATGCGTCTTATAAACTTTGGTGCAGCCTGAGGTAATGCTCTACCATGCTGATTTAATATCGGGATGGATTGCCTTTTCTGTCCTCAGTCCATCTGAAGGACACAGCTGGTGAGGCCCAATGTACCAGCTTTACAGGTCACCTTTGTGAAATAAAAGATAGTCTTAGAGCCTAAATTGGAGCTAAAAGCCACTTAGAATCCTGTTAACCTTTACAGTTTGGAACTTAAAATTACTTTGAAATTACAAAATTCCCAGTGGTTTCGAAGGAAGGTGCAAATGAAAAAGTAACTTTCCATTCAAAATAAAAGATGAAGCTGATGTAACTCCCTCCCACCCTTCTTCCGTCATACTGAAATGCTGGGTGAAATATCAAAGAAACATTTTAAATTCAAAGATGCTCTATAAAAACGTACCTGAAAACCTCAAGAGTCATGGGGAAAAAAAGGAAGTGTAAACAGAGTTGGAAATAAATCTTAACAACATACTGACAACAGCACAAGGCACGTGACCCACAAGCTGCGGTTTTACCATTGGGTGACATAAGCGACAGTGGTCTCATATATAACAGAGAGGGAGAAGAGAAAAAAGCGAAGTGCCATTCATCCTGGGTGGGAGAACTAAAAATCCATACCCCCTAGATGGAAATAGCAAGGTGGCCGACAGTCTCTGGATCCTCTGTTGAAAATTGCAGATTCTTTACATCCTTTAACAAAAACTCAATCAAGGATAGAATATAATACCTCTAGGTTCCTGGTAGAGACAAATTCGTAAAATCTTTCCAAAAGTTCAGAACAGAAGGAATTTCCAGTACAATTTCTACTGTAAGTGAGCTCACAAACAAAACATTACTAATCACACAAGAAGATTCACTGTTGTTATTAAAAGCAATCATAATTTGTAACTAATGGTTATATTTACACCTTGTAACTTAGAGATAATAGAACGCTTTTAAAATTATTTTATAATAAATGTGTATCCTGACTATATATGTTCCCACTTGGAATTATTTTTTTCGTTTGGAAACTGTTTATAGCTTCCATGCTTTAGAAATAAGACTTCTTGCATTCTGTACTGGAGGTACATATAGAACTCAATTTCCCAAGCTCAGGCCTAAACAGAGCAGGATGCGGAAGAACCCCTTTGACAACGTAAAGGAAGGTGAGTTTTGAAATTTATTTAGTTTGACATGGCTGATGTTGTTACTGGAAAATTTAAGCCATTTTATTATTATCCATTGAGACTTTTCAAACATATTCCATATATTCAAGATGCTTGTTCCTGAATAGGTAGAATTAATTTTCTCAAAATGGCTGTACTGACAAAACTGATATACACATTCAATGAAAATCTTTATCAAAATACCGATAACATTTTTCAAAGAACTTGAAAAAATAATCCTAAAATTTATATGGAACCAAAAGGGACCCAAAATAGCCAAAGCAGCCCTAAGCAACAAGACCAACGCAGGTGGCATTATGATTCCAGACATCAAGTTATATTACAAAGCCACAGTGATAAAGTACCATGTGGCATTAGCCATGATATGCATGTGCACAAAACACTCAAGATCAATGTAAACTTTATGTATTGCAATTAGACATATCAATAAAATGGGATGAAGCACCATGTGGTTTTGGCACAAGAACAGACAAGTTGACCAATGCAATAGAATTCAAGACAAACTCAAGCAACGAGTAGATTTATCTACTGTTGAATAAATTATGATATCCAAGAGGCCAAAAGCACACAGTTGAGAAGGATAGCCTCTTCAATGAATGGTTGAGAGAACTGGTCATCCACACGCAGAAGAATGAATCTAGACACATATGTATTGCCAGGCACCAAAATCAAATTAAGGTGAATCAAAGAACTAGATGTCAAAATGAAAACATCAAACCTCCTGAAAGACAAAATAGGTCAAATTCTTGAAAAAATGGCTATGGGCGAAGACTTCATCAATAGGACACATGAGAGAGAAAAAAAAACAACATCCAGAATCAACAAATGAGATTGTACTGAATATTAAGCTTCTGCATAACAAAGGAAACAATTAACAGAGTGAAGAAAGAACCGACAGGATGGGAAAAAAATATACTACCTATACCTGTAACAGGAGGTTAGTAACTAGACTATACAAACAATTGAAGAAATACAAACCCCTGAAAACCAAAGACCCAATTAAAAATTGTCAACTAAAATGAATAGCCAATCTTCAGGGAAGAAGTATAAATGGCTAGCAAATACATGAAAAAAAGTTCAACTCACTTATCCATTAGATAAATACAAATCAAAACAACACTAAAAACTATCTTATTCCAGTGAGAACAGCATGTACTAAGAATTCAGCAGCAACAGATGTTGGCAAGGTTGTAGGTGAAAAAGGAAGTTTTGCACTCCTCGTGTTACTGTAAACTAACGTAGCCACTATGGAAAATTCCTCAAAAGTCTGAAGATAAATATTTTATTTGAGCCAGTGATATTGCCTGGATATCCTTCCAAAAGAGTTAAAAGCAACATATGGAGTGATGCATGTATACCCATGTTTACAGCAGCACAGCTAACAACTGCTATATTGTGAAAGACACTGAAATACCCACCAACAGATCAATGGATAGAAAAAGTGTGCTATATGCTCACAATGGAGTACTAATCTGCCATAAAGACAGATTTGATTCATTTGTGGGAAATGGACACAACTTGAGACCATCGTGCTTAGTGAAGTGAGTCACGGGCAGAAGGTTAAATATCACATGGTTTCACTAATTTGAGAAACCCACAATATAAAAAGTCAAATGGGTGAGATACTGGGCGTCAGGGGAGATGAGGGAGGAGACAGGAGGGTGAAAAAAGCCAAGGGCAAGGGGAAGGGAATGTGAACTTGACGTGATATACATGTGAACAAAATTCTCAAGTTCAATATAATTATTGTGTATCACATACTTATAATCATATATATATATATATATATATATATATATACTAATAAAATGCAGGGAAACTGCTTAAAGAAAAAAAATTACACAAAAGTAAAAGAGCGTACAAAAGAAGATTTGCAAGGAAATAGAGACCAATTTGAATATAATTACTCTGTATCATAAATACATACTAATAAAAAGAATTTTGGGAAAAAAATAAAGAAAAATTAAATACTCTGAAATAACAAATTTACATATATAGATAAATGTATACAGAGAGATAAGTAGATTTATCTACTGAAGGATAAATTATGATGTCAAAAGCTGAATAAAAATTTGATAAACTAGAGACAGATTGCAGGAAATTAGTCAGAATTAGGCAGGCAGAATAATAACATAAAAATAATTTAAAGGTAAATCAAGAATCAGAATCAGACTATAGAGAAGATTCTTCTAAGATTTAATAAAGGTACCTCCAAGGACTACATGGACGGAACAAGATAATCTTCAGGAAAAATAAGAAAGAATCACTAAAGAAAGAAAGAATTTGCCAGTCCTTATTAACACATCTAGCGACAAAGTATAAACGAAAGCAATCTACACACAGACAAAACAGAACAAACCTGTGGCATTTTGAATACAAAGGGAAAATTAAAAGGTTCCAGACAAAATTATAAAGGAACAATAATTTGACAGTAAGTTTCTTAACAGAAAGAAATTTCACAAGACTAGAGAATAATATTTTAAGTGTCATAAAAATTGTCTCCATATAATTATCTTCTCAAGTAGGCTATTATTTAATATGAAGGGCAAAACAATGGCATTTCAATCACACAAAATTGGAGATGTTCATATTCACATTTAAGGAAAATGTAGAAGGAAATTGAACACAAGTAATGGTAAAAAGCAAAGTTGATCTTAGAAAATGGTAAAATAACACAGGCAAATCTACATGAATATTACACAAAATAATAATTATACAGCAACAGTAACAGTATTGACTAATTTGAAGAGAGACAAAACTAAGGCATGAATAAATACTAAGTGCATATAAAGTAATATGAAAGACAAGCGTTAAACAATGGTAATATTTCTGTAATATTTTTAAAGGGTTGCATAGAAACATTTTTTAATGTTGAACTTTGTTGACTAAGGTGTGCAGGACAAAAATTAATGATACCATTAAGGGAAAAGAATTAAAACACAAATATCACACCAGTGGGGGAAAAAAGGGGGTTTGTTATGATTTGGATCTGAAACTTCCCTCTAGCATCCTTGGGTTTGGAATGTGATTCAAACCTGGGTGTCATTCCACTGACTTCCTTTTAAGGTATAGTGTCTGGAACAAGGGGCAGATTACTGGGGATATCCAGTGGAAGAAATGATCATCGGAAAATAACCCAGAAGGGTACCCGCTAGCTCTGCCCTCCCTTGTACTCTCAGCTTCCTGTCTTAGCATGCTGTGACAGTTTTTCTCCGGCTAGGCCTCTGACAAAGCCTTCTACCAGTGCTAGGTGACCATGAATATGCTGAAACCTCATGAAACTGTGATCTAAAATTAACCTTTTGTCTCTTAAACTGTGGTGTCTCAGACCTGTGGTGTCTCGGGCCTGTGGTGTCTCGGAGGCTGAGTTGGAAATGAAAGGATAATTCAGCAAATAGTCTTGAAAGTTTTGTATTGGAAACAAAAATGACAGATTCTGTGAAAAACGCACTGCAAAATAAATCTGTGATAAATGAAAGAATATCATGTAAATAATGTGAATAAATGCACACAAAATTAATGCTTATGTAAGAACTAAGAATATAAGGCTATGTAAAGGTTTTACTTAAATACTGTGAGAGCAAATTCCAGGATACAAAATGTATCTCCTTCGTGTAATATGACATTGGGCTCATTGTGACATTCTTTACACATTTATAATGCCACCTTATCTCATAACTCTTTGTTTTCTTAGTACTCACTAATGTAAGAGTCGTATAGCAACAACACATCAGCGCTAGAATAATACTTCCTGGCAGAGAAAATGCTAGTCAAGTGTCTGAGAAGTGAACTAGACTTTAAGAAAAGATAAGGACAAGAAACTAGTAGATAAAAGAGAGACTGAATATAATAATGGAGCATTTCATAGATGACAATATGTAAAACCATAATATTAGATATATCTTGGTTATTTGAAGTCAACTTTATATTTCTATATATTTTTAAAGGTTGAATGTATTGGAAAAAATTTGTACCTCATCTAAATATAACACACTTCCTGTACTGACTAAAAATTAACCTTTTTCAACAACCATGGGACACCTTCATTCTTTACCATCTTCCTAAAAATAATTCTGTGGAGGAAAGAAGATTTAAAACGTCAACTAGTGTGCAGCATCTGACAGCAGCATGATTTGGAAGGGAGTAAATTTTTGTGACTCTTCACACAGTATTTTCACTAGAGTATCACAGTTTTTTTTTTTTTTATACAATTACATGGTAATCACTTAAGGGAGCTGATTTCTTCATCTAAATTCTGATCAGACTAACCTTGAGAATAGGCCAAGTGGGAAAGATAAAAACAGGACTTTTGACGATGAATAAATACAATATAAAATATCAAATGAGGAACTAGTTAGGAAACATGTCTTAATAGATCTCTGCAGGGACCAGCAATTATTAAAGGCAATTATAATAAAATTCTGGAGGCTTAGGCAGGAGGATCACAAGTTCAAGCCTGCTAAACGTACTGACATAGTGAGACACTGTCTCAAAAAAAAAAAAAGTTTGAAAATGGGCTGCAGATATAGTTCAGTGTGAAGGTTCTTGGCTTATTCCACAGTAATGAACACGTACATAATATGTACATGTGTATATACACATATATGGGTGTATATATATGGCAATTATAAGAGAAACTACTCCAAAGAATACTTGCCCACCAAGATATTTAGGTTTATACACACTCAAATATAAAGTCTCAGAATCTACAGAAACTTCTTTTTTAAACATTAGTGATGTCATAATAATATCATCAATTACAGTAATTGTTGCTTCTTTATATTGAACAATAGGCCAATTAAGTAGAAAAGTTCATTTAATTGTTTTTGAAAAATTCCATGAAGTAGGTATTATTTTTATATCTACTTTGCATACAGGAAATAAGTAGATGCAAATTAGAAAACTGACCCAAAATCTTATAATTTGTATGTATGTGCTTTTAAGCTTACAAGTAATTCAAACCTAAGTAGTTTTACACTAGAACTCATGCTGCTAAACTCTATATTACACATATGACTGCATTCTAATAGAAAACTGATAAAGACCCAGAAAAGCAACTTACTTCGAGAGTCTTGCATTTCCCGTTGAGCCGGGTGCAGAGCCACTGAAAGTTGGTGGTGAGAGTGTCAAGTTCCTTTTTTAAGGCCTCCTGTGCTGCAGGTGGCGCCTGGGCTATGACACTATTTACAGTCTCAGTAAGGAGTTTCACTTTTGCTTCCTTCTGCTGGGCCTCTTCCTTAGCTCTCTGAAAAACAAGGACAGTTCTCTTATTAGCTAGTCCGAGTCTTTACCTAACAAAACGCATTCTCACAGATCACATAATTCCACCTTTATAACATCCCTCTTTGGATTACCCTAAACAATTAATTGTGACTCCAATCTTTTCCATAAATTTAGATTTCCTTATTATTGAAGACAATAATTAGAATAACACAGAGCTTCAATACAAGAATTTAAAAATAGTACAGATGAGTATATATTTTCAACTTATTATGTAAATATCTAAATAAATTTAAAACAGGCCGAATAAGTATTTCAATATAAGCTATGATAAAAGAACTTAGTAGTCTGTAATTGAAGTCAATTGTAAGATAATTAGAAGACTAACACTGAAATTAAAGGAAATAAAATTTAAATCAAAAGATACTTAGCACAGAAAAATCTTAATGCTATGTTTGCATTCATATTTTGATGAAATAATGCTTTGTTCCATAACTGCAAACACAAGAAAGACAGCAAACCACTAACAAAAGGCAGCCCTGAGCATCAGGAACTGGCATGACATGCACCGCTATGACTTGGTCTTCTGCTGAAGATACACCGTTCAAGAAGTTGTTGAACACGGCCACTTTGCTATTACGGTGGTTTCAAAACCATAGTAGGAGTCTACCTTAGTCATTTCTAAATACAGACCAAAAAAAAAAAAAATCAACATTTTCCAAACCACAAAATAGACTCTTCTGTCATGTTTGACATGAGCAACTGCTGCTTTTCTATCAATTACAACCTCAGCCTCATTCTAGGTTTCCTTTCCTTCTGAACAAGATAAGATACTGCGTCATGGTGTTACGTGCAGTCACTACCATCAGAGACTTAAAACTCTCCTACAAATCACCTATCACAAGCCCTAACCCTGTTGATACCTTTTCTTATTCATATACCATGTGGTTTTCTGCAGTGTATATATATTTTTTTCTTCCCTTCAAAACACAGTAAGCCCAATTTGTTTACCTAAAAGACAGCTGGTGGTGTTTGTTAGCTGGAGGCCTTTTATATTTCTTACAATATGCACTCATATTTTAGGAACATACTAATGTAACTTAGCTTCGGTTTGTACAAAGGCCAACTGTGACATGACCTTTAGAGCATAAGCAATGAATGTGCGGGTCCTATATGAAGAAAATCCTGGTAGCAGAATGAGGAACGGAGCCAGGAAAAAGAGATTAAAACTTCATATTTATTCATTCCAGTAAACATTGTTAGTGACAGGAACACAGTCCTGTTGGAAATCTCTGTATAACATATGCCTTAGGGTTATCCTATTCAAGCAAAAGGAAGTAGAGTATTATCTCTTCATTATCTCCCATCATTGGCTAAAAAAAAAAAAAAAAAAATGCTTATTTTGTAGTACTTGCAGCCTGCCACCCAGGCTAGAAAGTGGAATTCAGTAACTCAAGAAAATTTTCAGGTAAAGCAATTCAGGTTTTGGCAAGTACAAACTGGAATTGCACAAAAAAACGTAGTGATGAGAATTAGGGCTTATGGACAGGGCGTGAACAAGACCAGCTATAAACTGTATTTTTCAACATAATTAACTTGTTCCTTGGTTTCAAACCTAGGATACAAAGTGTGCAATGTGGCTGCAAAAGAAAGTTGTTTAGACTATAATATGTTTACCATAACTTCTTTATTTGATTAAAAATGCTAGTTTAATATTGTAAATAAATCAGCTTTTCAGCAGCACTGAGAAGGGGGCTTGTTTCTATACAAATTGTGTTTTGACTGTAGTCATTACAGCATTATCAACAACTCTGACAATCACTTAACATACTATTATGTGCTCCCACAGCCTTGCCATGTCGCTACCTCTTTGGATCTTTAAATAAAACCTCCAATAAAAGTGTTATGTTATGTTAAACATCAGAAAATTGAGATTTAGAGAGTTTAAACAAGTGATTTTGGAGGTTGTATCTGTATCAAAATTTCTATTTTCAGTCTAAAATCGTCAATGAGGTAGAGAAGATCCATGCCAGAGTGGATCCAATAAATGCAATTATAATTTCTACAACAAAGTAGCTGCCCATATACCTGTGTAAAGACACAGAATAAGGAACACTTCTTTTTCTGATTTTTAGGCATTCTTATGTTCCCTCATTAAATCCACCTAACACGTGAGGGATGATCCAGAGAAGAAAAGGAACAAAATACATTAACTAAAGTTAGATGGGAGAAAAGAGAATCATGTTGTATTTCTTTAATGTGAGCAAAGACAGAATAAACGAATAGACTGATGTAGTTTACACATAATCTTCAAAAAATAATGATTCTTCCTCCTTTTCTTTCCATGCACTTAACTGTAGTATGTTCAGATAGCTTTCATTAATAATTTTATATTGAAAACGTGGTACTCAACATATGAAACTTATTTGCTAAAATCTGGAACAAATCCCTTGGCATGACCAGAAATCTTTTTGGAAATGAAAAATTTCAGATATCCTGACAGGTTCACCAAATCACACCCCTGCAAGTGAAGCACAGCAGTCCATACTAGACAGGTCCTCCAGGTTATTCTGATGCCCACTTAAAAGCAAGAATCACTGCTCTAGTGATTAGACAATTGAATTTACTGTTTTCTCTGAATATGTAAATTTTACTAAGCCATAAGAGACTAACATTACAATAGTGGGAACTTTTTACAAAAGAAAACAACAGTAGAAAAGCAAGATTTTTGAAGTTTTATTATAAAAATCTAGCATATGGTCATTATTAGTCTCTGAAAGAGTTCTGAAATCAGGTTTTGCTTACCAAACAGTCCCTCCCTTCCATTATGTTAGCAGAAAAGTTTTGTTTACAGGAGAAAAATCAGTTATCAAAACAGCACTGTAATTTCCAAGTAAAATGAAAGAAAAATAAACAGAAGGAGGCTTCTTTTTTCTCTCTCAGTAAGTAAGGGAAAGTTGCCGAAGTAAGTCTTTTAATATCTTTTGACAATAAAAAATAAATTTACTTTCAAAATGAACAGAAGTAAAAAGCTGGACCAAGTACCATCACTATGCTATAAAAACCGACTTAAAGAGATTAACTTGACTGTTAGAAAACTCAAGGAGTGGTTTCTGCCTACCCTCCTGGCTACTGTTGCCAGCAGCTGCCCAAGTGGCTTCTGCCCACCCCCATGGCTACTGTTGGCAGCAGCTGCCCCACCTCTTCCTGTCTTCAATGTCACTCCCATACTGCAGCAATTCTGCAGTTGCAGCTATTATTTAAACATGTTAGTCAATGTGGACAAATCGGTCCTACCACTTGAAATTTGAGACAGACTATTCTCTAGAACTGTAAAATAAGATACGTGACTGGGTGGTTGGCCAAATAAGTCTTCATGGAGAAAGAGAGAATAGTCAGAAGATGGATGGAACCAAATAAATCTGGGAAGAAACAGGGCAACTGAACACAAATCTTGTCAGGCATCTGAGATAGTGGTTATAGAGGACCAGAGGACAAAGGGAGAACAGACCATCAGGTCCCTGAGGTACGAGCGGAAAAGCACATGGGTGGCATGCAATCCACAACCCACAAATTCAGTAACAAAATAATGTAAAATAGAATAGCTCACAGTGGCATGGGTTCAATCCTGCTGGTTCCAACTGAGGTGAAGCTGGTGATTATGGCCACGTTATCTGGTCTGTCTGGGGAATTTGGCTTTCTGATCCACAGAGATACTATGACCTACGTCACTTGCAAAGCACTTTCTATCACTCATGTTCTGATATATTTTTCCTCATAATAATCTTCCTACAGTCAAATTTAAAGTCATTGCGGTGTCTTATTTGAAACCCTTCAACTGGCCTTTTCATGCCACTTAGAGTGAAATCTCCTATGGTATCCCACAAAACGTCTGCATTAACTAGTGTTAATGGATACTTTTCCACTGCCCCAACCTCATCTCAGGATTCCTCTATTTTCCTCTTGTGGGTGAGTGGGCAGGCGACTTTCACTTCCCAATTCACCTAAGGGTCTTTATCGGAGGTATCCCTTCTGAGGAGGATGCGCATTCCTGATTTATTTTTTAAGGTTGGATTTTTCGCATGACTCATATCTCTCCAATGTACTTCCCCACAGATGTCTTACACCTCCAATCTCACCATCCCACCATGCTCACTTCTTTCTCAGCCACTAATAGGTCTCCGCTTTACTCCCCTGGATTCTTTTTTCATCACATGCCCTCAACTGGCTTCACAACACCCTGCACTCACTGCCAGCTCACGCTGCAAGAGATGCAAACACAGAGACAGAAGGTAGTATTCCAAATTTAGGATATTTTTGCCATTTTTAATACTCTAGAATACTGAAATTGAATCTTCCTTGGAGATTTTATTTTCCCCATTTTTGTTAGTATATAAATGCAATGCACAATTTTTGTAAGTATCTATATATGGAGCACAATGGTTATTCTGTTTGAGCATTTTGAGCACGTATTTGTGTGCGCGCGCGCACGCACGCACGCACACACGCACACACGCACAACACACACAACACACACACGTGTGTCAACATCACAGTCCCTTCCCTTCCTCCTTTTTGGCCCTCCTGCACTCTTCCTATCCCTCTTGACTCCCACTGTCACTTATAAACTCAGCCCTTTTCATATTAATGAGCACAGTTAAAATATTTAGTACTCACAAATTATAACTTACCAAATTAACAAAACATTTGACTGCATTTTAATTGCCTATCCCAGAATAGTTTGTCATACCTTCAACTTGAATTTGCAACACCTAAAAACAGCTACTATGATCACCTCATTTGACTTCTTAAGGTTGCACAATTTGAAGTTAACGGTATGACAAAAGTGCGATTATTAGTGTTTACATTTTGACTATGGTGCACTGCAGTCAACAAACAGCTGAAGGCTTTTACATTGTATCACAACTGAAGACAGAATTAGCTAAAAACCAACTTCTACTAAGCACCCCGCAACAAGCAGACTGTGCACAATTACGATCTTGAGCAATGTTGCACTTTTTCTGTCTTCCTTTGCTCTATCTGGAGTACTTTACCTTCATGTCCTCAACGGCTGTCTGCAACTCATCTGGAGTTTTATATTCAAAATCTCTCTCCAGATATTCTTCTTCAGCTTGTGTCATCCATTCGTGCATCTCTGACAGGTCTTTTTGGAGACTTACAGTTTTATCCAAACCTGCCTTTAAGGCTTCTTTTCTGGCATACACCTTCCACAAAGCAAAGAGAAAAGTATGAATATTGACAATGACAGCAAATTATTATCACCATATTATTGAAAAGTATGTAAATAACTGAAAGCTTACATAATGAGCATAAAAAGAAGAATTTTATATGCACAGGAAAGATAACTCCTGGGGATTAGATACACTGAATTTCACCTAATTGTGTAAACAAGATACAGTCGTTTACTTGGCATACTTAATAAAATGACTGCCTTGCTTTATTACAATAATTTATCTGCTGTCTGTGGCAATGCTTTTCTATGAATAAAGAATTTTTTGACGATAAGGTTTAGTTTGAAAAGTAATTTTATTGTCACTGTCTGAAATAATCATTCTCTGTGCTATTTGATGTTGTTTTGTGATTTTAAATGTCTTCAGAATTTCAAAAGCACATAGCTATATCAATGCAAAAAAGTGGAAAATTCATAAGACACCTGGTTAGGCAGTTCAGGGAAAGAATACTTGGCCACGTTGTATGCACAAATTATGTCCCCATATCATTTAGAGTTAGGTGATTAAAAGTAAAAATGTATTAATGAAATTTCACAAAATAAGCAAATAATAATTACTGAAGATGCACAGTTCAGCAGGGACATAGGGACAAGGGTGTTTACACCTACTGAGTGACGTATCCATCACAGAACAACATTTGCATAATAACTTGGTTAAAATATATTCAAAAACGTTAATATTCTTGAATCTGAGTCCATTTTTCAACTTTTAAAAGAGTAAATCATGCCAATCCAAGTCTACAGAATTGCATGTACACTGTTCAGTTTTGAAGATAGTGACATGTTGGGAAAATTCCAAGTGTGCTTTCATGAGGGATTAAATAAATTATATAGATATGCCACAGATTACAATGCACCAGCAATATTTCTGCTTTGTAATGAGAAGTTGTTCAGAACAGAACTGTAAGTTTAAAACAGAAGCTAACCAATGTGTGCTCATATGGAAAGTTTATTTTATTAAAACTCATATATTTCTTAAATATTAAGTCTTTTTAATAGTAGAATATATTACTCATTAACCAGAAAAGCAGCAAAACATAAAACATCAAAAATAAAATCATATATGCTAATGGCTTAAGTGCATCCTGTAATATTAAATGATTATACAGTGTGTCGCCTTTATTTTCAAACGGTAACTATTCAATGTAATTCTTTTCTCTGGGATTAAACAGCCCAAAAAATTTTAAATGACAGTTACAATAATATTTTAATATATAATGCATGGTTTTAATAAAATATAGTTTGGGCACTTTCCTAAATACTAATTATGGATAGAATCATTATTTTTTCTTTATATATTGCAATGCAAATATATTGAATACAGTTAAAATGCATTTTTATTTTCTTTTTCCCCATTTTATTGATATGTACAAGTGCAGAATTTAAGGTTTACAATGCAGTTGAGCATTTTGTGCACATACTTCCCTTGTCAAAGTGACAAGGGCTTTCCTGCGTTCTTTTGTCCCTCCTCCTACACTCCTTTCCCTCCCTTCACCCCGCCCCCGTCCCCCTCTTTCCCTTTGTCTTTCGTTTAAAGTTCCATAAGATGGTTGTGTCTTTTTTTCCTTAGGTGAAAGTATTAACCACTTCATTGAAATGTAAACAAACATATCTCCGTGAAGCATGAAGAACAATTTGGCTGACAATCATTGTAGTAAAGTTATAAATGTTACTTGGCATAGTTAATGAACTTACAGTAAGTGTAAATAAACATGTTAAATTTTTGTTTAAATATTCTGCTTTGCTGTAATATTTTGAAGAAATTAAAATATTAGATGGATTAATTGAACATAGCCAAGACTTCTAGTAAAAACATTCAGTGCACTATAAAATTTAACTAAAAGAAAGAGACCAAAAGTGGTTTTTCTTCAGAAAAAAATATGAGATTATTCTGAAATGACAGCATGTGTGTGTAGAAAAGATACCAGCTTTGGAATCAGGATACCTGGACTTGTCCCCAGCATTCTAGCATCATGTCACTTCTTTTCATCTGAGCTTTGTAACTAACCTACCACTCAGACTAAACAATTTCTAAGCTTTTTTCCCATTTTATTATTATGTACAGGTGCAAAATTTAAGGTTTACAATGGAGTTGAGCATTTTGTGCACATACGTATCTTGTCAAGGTGACAAGGACTTCCCCGCTCTCCTTTCATCCCTCCCCCTACCCTCCCCCCCTCCCTCCACCCCCCACCCTGTCCTCCTCTTTCACTTTGTCTTTCTTCTAAAGTTTCATGAGATAGTTGTCCTCTGGGTCTCTCATATCAGAGAGACCATTCGATGTTTCACCTTCTGCTTCGGACTCACTTCACTAAGCATGATATTCTCAAGTTTCTTCCATGTGCCCAAAGAAACCTCCACGCTGTTGGACCTTACAGATGCAGAGTATTCCATTGTGTATAAGTACCACAGTTTGTGTATCCGCTGGTCTGTTGATGGGTATTTTGGTGACGTCCATGTTCTAGCTATTGTTAGTTGTGCTGCTATGAACATGGGTATACATATACCTCTGTTGTATGTTTGTTTTTGGACTCTTTTGGGTATATTCCCAGGAGGGGTGTCGCCAGATCAAAGGGGATATTTATTTCTAATCTTTTGAGAGCTCTGCATACTGCTTTCCAGAGTGGTTGAATGAATTTTCTAAGCTTTTAAAAAATATATTATTGCACAGCTTTATAATCAATCGGAGAGAAGAAACAAAACATGTCTTCAAATGTGAAACGGAGTTCTGTGGGAAAGTTTTGAATAAAATGACGATCTGTCCTTAACTGTATCCCATTGTAGACTGTAGCATGCTGGCCTTCAACTGCCCAATCTACTGTGCAGCGTCAGCTGATGCCATTATAACATAAAATCGATATAAAAGAATGCTCATCAGATTCCTGTTGCAAAACTTGCAGGTCTGACAGTCCGTACCACTTCTCCCACTCCACTTTCTTTCATCTCTGATCTCAAAGAAAGAGATGAACTCAGTCTGGCCAAGTTCAATGAGTTGTCAACAGCTGAAGCCAGTTCTCCCCTGTTATGTTCCCCTTTACAGTTTCCAGAATTTATAATCACTTCAACTCTGGTCTTTTTAGGTCATCCTATAATTATAATTATGTTCAGAGAGCATCCAAATGATCGCAAAGCCAACATTCACACTGCCACAACTACACATAGTTAACTTTTTTTTAAAGATCCCCCTACTCCTTTCTATGTTTCCTGACTTCTCCTTAATTTACTAAATATAATCTGAATTCTGTCCTCATCACTCCACTGAAAATCTTGTAGAAATTATCAGGGATTTTCTACTTCACGGTGTAATGTACCTTAGCCACATTATCTTCTTTCTCTGTAACTCAGAATCAACGCCTCTTATAATACTTGGGTCTCATAACTGTATTTGTCAATTGTATTGAGCTTCCTTTTTCTTAACATTAGAATTTCTTGGGTTTACTATTTTGTCTCATTGTTCTCCTTACTGGTTATTGTACTGGTTTCCATCTATTTGCTTTATCTCCGCCCCGCCCCCCCCCCCACACACACACACCTTTTTGAAACAGGGTCTCACTCTGCACTTCAGACTAGCCCTGAACTCACTATGTAGCACAGGCTGGCCTTGAACTCATGGCAATCCTCTTGCATCAGCCTCCTGAGTACTGGGGATTACAGGTGTGCAGTTCCACATTCCAGTTATTGATATTATATGATGACGGGAGGTTGAACCCAGGGTTTCACGATTCCTAAGCAAACACTCTAGGCAAGGAGCTATGCCCCAGCGCTCTATCTTCTGAGACTTAAATATTAATGTGTTCCATTTCCATTACTAGTCTTCTTTTATCATCCTAATCTCTATTTCCTAAACATATTCTATTTCATGTAGTGTTCTAAATCCCTTTTCTCTATTGTTAACTGTATATTTACATATAAATGGTTGATATATGCCAGATCTTAATGTGCCTATATTTTCACCCAAATTTGTATGTACGATAGTATCTGTGACCTCTACTAATATTCTCAATTGTTGAACATTCCTTGACACCCTACTAATAATAGACTTTGCTGTAACTTCTTCTTAAGGAAGTGTTCCATTGGCTATTCTAAAAGCCTATATTTTGCAAAGAGTATTTTGGAAAGTTACTGAGGAGACAAATAATTACATAATTTAAAAGAATCACTCTGGTACTGGTGTTGGCCGTAGGCTGCCAGACAGGAGCACAAGGGACAACAGGGAGTCTAGTTAGAAATGTACTGCAATGATGTAAAAGAGCAATGAGTTAACGCAGGTTAAGGGAGAACTGGTGAAAAATTGTTAGATTTTGGACATTATGAAGGTAGAGCCAACAATATTTGTGATGTAATTGGAGTTTGAAGAAAAATATATGTGACAATGAGACCTCAAGGGTTTTGGCTTGGATAAGGCGAAGGATAAGGATATCACTTGCTGTTCCAGAGAGACCACTAGGGTAGCAGCTTGGAGTTCATATCAGGAATCTTGTGTGGGCATGTTCCATTTTGCACATATATAATTCATCCGTGCAATGGTGTTGAGAGGAAAGTTGAGTATGCAGGTCTGACTCGGGAGTAAGGCCCAGATTGCAACAAAAATTGTGAAAGGAACAATGTACAGATTATATCTGACACTCTGAGGCTGGCTGAGGTCACCCAGGGAGACTGGTAATGCAGGATCCAGCTATGGTATCTTGATGACTGACAAAACTCTCCTGAATGGAGTGGAAAGGATGAAAGTTTGGTTAGGTAGGATCCAAGATGGGCTGAAAAGGTTGGAAGGGAGGGAAATGAATTTTTGTAAAGGAAAAGCAAGTAGGAGAGGTAGCTGGAGGGACTGTGGGATCATGGGAGGAACTTCTAATGATAAAGAGTATTAAGGCATAATGTTCTGTTAATGGAAATGGTTTAGTGGAAAGAAGACGTATGAACTAGAGAGCTGTTCAAAGCTGTAAACATGTTCCTCTGCAGAGAAGAGCAGAAAGTGGTGCATAAACGCAAAACTGGCTGTAGTACAAAAAGCCCATATATATTATAAAAAGAAGGCAGTCAGCAGAGGCATGTACTGGACTCTTCATTGTTCCTATTTTCTGGTTGTTTCTATTTTGCTATTAGGAAAACAGGAAGACATTTAATTGGCATACACCAAGGGGTGAAAACCCATTAGAAACTTTAGGAAAAAAAATCTGTGGATAATTGTACCCAAGTTATAAATGGAAAGCAAGATAATGATCTTTGAATTACCAAAATGACATGTTCCTGATCTTTAAGTTCAATATTGATAATTATACTATAAATTATAGCCACAATTAAACATATGTGATCGTATATTATTTACACAAAACACATGCTTTATAATTTTATATATGAAGCTTTTCACTTTTTCTTGACTTATATTTATCAAGCATGTAAGTCTGATGTGATACACATGTGCATAATACTGAAGTTCAATGTAAACATTAAGTATCACATATGTGCTTATTAATAAAATGGTAAAATGTGTTATCTTATTAAAAATAATCTTTGAACCAAAATAAAAAAAAAACATGCACCTAGTTGTTCTACTAGCTTAGGTACAATTTTACAAATACAATTCAATTTCTTTATTATAAAATCTAAGTTAGGTATAAATATCATATTTAACAATTAAGAGACCAAAACACGGAAAAATTCGACAAACTTTCCAGTTTATGGTAGAGCCAACATGGAGACCCAGGCAATATGGTTCCAAAGTTCATGGTCTTATACTTTATGTCTGCTGCTGTAGCCTAAAAGTATTGTGGTCAGGTGTTTTCCCTATGTCTGGCTTACTTCACTTAATATAACATCATTCAGTTGTATCTTTGTTGACAGAAATGGGAGAAATATATTTCATAAGGATGCATGATATCCCACACAGGTATTTATATTTTCTTTTTGTACAACATTCAATGAACATTGTTTCTATAAACTGGTAATTGTGCACAATACCAACAGAAGATATGAATGTAGATATCTCTCTGATAAAGTGATTTCACTTCTGATTAGCATACACCTTGAAGTAGAATTGCTAGATCAAACGATCGTTGTGTTGTAGCTATTCTTAGTAATCTATTACTTTCCACAATGGGAGCACCAATTTATTTTCCCACAAATCGTCTAAAAGAGTTTCCTTTTCTCCACACACTTGTCACTGTTTGTAATATTTTTTGTTTTGTTTTGATAATGGCCTTCCTAAGCGAGGTGAGGCCATATTTCATTGTTGTTCCAATTTGCATTTACCTAATGATTACTGACGATGAGAACTTTTTCACGCACCTGTTAGTGATTTGTATTTTTTCTCTGAAGGAATGACTGTTCCGTTAGTCATTGTTTAATCATATTTTCAATTTAACTTATTTTTGCAACTGAGTTGTAGGAAGGTTTTGTTTTTGCTACTGGAATCAAGCCCAGAGCCTTTATGTTGTGCTACATTCCCAGACTATTTATCTTATTTTATTTTTAGTATTTGTTTTATATATATATATATATATATATATATATATATATATATATATATATATTTCAAATACTCCGAGACTATATATTTTTGATACAAAAATATATAGTCTCTCTAAGGCAATTTATAAACATACATACATACAAAGATAGGTACAAACACACACTAAACATACATGTGTGTATGTATTAGTGTGTCTATATTTATACATTTGTATCGATACATATGTCTCTCTCTCTCTCTCTCTCTCTCTCTCTCTCTCTCTATATATATATATATATATATATATATATATATATATATATATATTTTAACCCTTTACCACATATATTGTCTGCAAATATTTTCTTTCATTCTCTAGAATCTAAAATATACAAATGGACAAAATCCGGTAACAGAATAGTGTTTTTGGGACCTGGTGTGTGGAAACAGGGGGAAGCAGAGAAGCATATGAATTTTCAATTACATAAGATGAATAAATTCTGAGCATCTACTGCATCCAACATAGAGCCTATAGTTAATACTGTCTTATACAGTTAACATTTTGGTAATATAGTATATTACATTAAGTATTCTTATCACAAAAGAAAATGAGTTTATATAAAAAGAAAGTGAACAAATAGAGACTTTTAGAGTTAATGGATAAGTTTATGACCTTGATTACAGCTAAGGTCTCATGAGCACACATGTCCCTTATTTTTTAAATTGTATACATTAAATATTTATAGATTTTTTATATGTATACATTAATGAAGTGTGTTTTTTTAAGAAACATAAATTCTTCCTTCAATTTTCCAGGCATCTGGGGGACAGGGGTCTGGGATAATCACTGTCTTGGAAAATGAGCTCTATAATTATACATGTTAATTTTATCTTTGTGAAAATAGTTCAGATATCCCACTTGAATTCCAAATGCTATGTGTGATGACCAATTTTTCCAAAATAAACATAATTAAATGGGATTATGGATTATTTCAATATTCAGTTGACATCTTAGTCCCCATTCTTTTACTTCCTTTAAGTCACTATGGTCTATAAAGTGCTAAACACAGAAACAACTGAATATGCTTTAATTCCTCACTCATTTTTAACTCTGAACTCCCTACAAGTAGTTTCCTTCGGTATGCACTCCCTTTTTTTAAACAAGACTTGATGAAACAAATGATCATCTCATATTACAACAGGGATAACTGTCGAAGATAGAGATGAGCATGGGAGTCCTCATCAAAATTATACCTTGGGAGAACTTGCCTAATTGTTTGGCAGAACAAAAAAGAAAAACATATTAGAGAAACAATGTTGATCACACAAGTGGGAGACACTTAGTGGAGACAGGCCATAGAGGACAGATTTTTCAACAAAGTCTGACTCACACAAGCTCTTAAGTTCAATTTGTCCAGTGCAACATATTCCTTCCTCAGTTAATTACCGCAGAATAGAAAAAATGCACAGCTGGGATCGTGTTTCAGCAGTTAGAGTGCTTGCCTAGTATGTGGAAAGCTCTAGGTTCAATTCCTAAGCACCACACGAAAATTGGCTGGATATGGTGGTGCATGTCTGTAAACATAGCAGTCAGGTGGCTGAGGCAGGAGGATTGCAGGATTGCTATCACTTCAAGACCAGCTTGGGCCACACAGTGAGTTCAGGACAAGCCTGGAGTATAGAGCAAGACCCTGTCTCAGAAAAAAAAAAAAAATCAAATGCACACATGCAAGAAAAAACAATAACAGAAATGAGATGAACAGTAAGTCAAGTCATTGCCATCTCTATGGAAGCACTTGGAAAAATGGTAAGAAAGGATTATGCATTATGCATTTCAAATTTCTTAATCTTTCTCAATATCCACATATATCTTCATTTATTTTCAGAGGTATTTTCTACCAGCACAACTGTAATTCCTAATACCTTCCGTTTAAGTTCCTTTTATTTATTCCCAATAAAATGGGAACATATGACAAACTTTTAAATAACCATTTTAAATGGTATCATTTCCAAAGTCTAAATTGCATCATAGTTTTCCAATGTATTTGACATACACACTAAGTCTCCCTTGTGGCCCTTGTAAATTCATTACTCCTGTTTCCCATGGTGAAGTGTGAGCTCTTGGCTCACACTTGCTACTTTCAGTGGCTTCCGTTGAGTTCCTAAAACATGCTCAGCCTTCTCTTGCATTAGAAGTTTCTCCACTTTGTCTCCTACCCAGAATTCCCAGTTCCACACATCTAATCGTTAGTTTCTGCTAATGAATCAGGAATCACCTTTAATTTGGCTTCTAAGGCAGACTTTACTATCTAAGACTTTTCAAACCACCCAATACTAAATACTCAACAGTAACTTTCTTGCTATCATTATTCTTATTCACAGAATTCTAATTGCCAAGTTCAGACCACTTAGCAAGAATAAAATCAGGCATCTATGTGACAATGTTTGAACACATTTATATTTCAAGTTCTCACTAACTATAATTGGTACTACTTTGTTTTATCTTCAGATGATATAAATCTTTTGCCTTTTACTATAACATCTATATGGACAAGTACTATGTCTCTCTTATTCTCCACTTATATTTGATTCCAAATGTTCAACAATTATATAGTCAAATAAATTATATAAGCAATGAAGGAATATTAATAAAATTGATTAATTATGAAGTTACATACATTTGCTTAAATAAACATATCACAACGTAAAGGCACATAAACATAGAAATCGCCTTCCTTTCTCTCATTCTCCCCTGCTTTCTTTAACTATGGTTGACTTGTATTTTAATAACAGTTATCATTTTCTTAGAAGTAGCTGGAATATTAATGCTTACCCTTTGAGTGCATTACCTTTGGAATTAAAATAACCACATTAATTTTATGATTCCCCAGACACATTATGAAATCCTAATGTAAGTTCAAGTGTTTCAAGCATTTAGACAACCTTGTCTCTACTCATTTGTGTTTTTCAAGCCACAGCATATAGTAAAGGTAACTAATTATCTTTAATCCAAGAGAGAAGACCACACCCTCATTTTGTGTAGATGGTTCTATAATGCATGGATTTACAGATTTACACTTCATTTCTATTTTTCTCTCTGAAACCCTGAGTTTATAGCAATACACAAGCCTGGCTTCCTACCCTTTCTGTGATATGGTCCTTTCCTTGAGTGTTTTTTTTTTCCCAAAGCCTAGGCCACCTGCTGAGGAATCAGAGCATTGGCAATGTGGTATCCAAGGAGACATCACGGTATTCCAGAATTAGAATATGGTTGAGTCCTAAAGCCTTTGTTATGCAATAGGGCAATGAATTCAAAAAAATTCTCTTGAACAAGAAAGTCTTAATATATATTTTGGCAGAAAGAAAGCTTGAAGAGATGTTATTTCAAGATTTAGGATATTTTTAAAATCAGACTTCTCTAAATTGTGAAAATATTGAGATTTCAGTAATTTTAATAATTCTATTTTTTATTTGCAAACAATTTTTGTTATTGATATCCCCTTGCTTTAAGTAAATGGGTAATATTTTTTCTAGTGATCTATTAAGAACATTCCCAAAACAAGTATGTGTCATACAGGTCTTCCAGGAAAATATCAATGGCATAATCCATTATTTCAGTCACAGTTTTTCCTGAAAACTCTGAACTCCATTTGAGGAGCACAGGTTAGCTCACCCAGTGCTATCTCATTGGGAAGTTAATACAATTGTTACACCTTTGTCAGTGATTGTATTAGCTGGGCAATCTGCTTCTACATTTATGGTTCTAAATTCTTTTCTTTTTCAGATTCAGCTTTTACCTTTTAGCACAATTTCTTTAGAGCTGTGAAAGATTACTTAGAAATAACTGAAAACTGACTTCCTCTAACACATGTAAGTGAAACCTCTCGTTAATTTTAAAAAAAAGGTATTGTTGAATTGAAAAGTAAACACTGCTGTAGGTCAAAACTGTATTCTTTGAACAAGAACTATTTGATATATACTGCTTGTGAATTTATTTTATTTTCCATGGTGCATAAAAATGAGATACTCAGATGCGAATGTACAATTATTTTCTATTTTCATTTCTATCAGGTAGCCTTGGTTTTCAGCCTAAATCGCTAACTAAAATAAATATATTTAAGAAGCCAAACCTGAAAATCTAAACAGTCAGACATAAGAATTATGTACCACCTTTGCAGCTATATTGTTCATTCATTCTATTCATACATCAAGTATGTATGGGAAATGTATCTGTCATTAACCTAATCAGTATCCTAAATGTAGTCACTGGAGAAGTTTTTCAATAAAAATAATATGTATAAAGTAGATTTTCTTTAATATAATAATTATGATCAAGGTGTTTAGTTTGAAACTGCAATAATAAAAAATCCATAATATTTAAAGCATCTTCTATGAAAATATTTCTATATGGTAGAAAAATACTTTGCTTGCATTAACTGTGCTGCAAAGCAATCATACGCTCAGCAGCAATTGTTTAAATACAGGTAATGGTGAAGGGAGACATTTAGAAATTTTAATCCACTCAACAGAGGCAAACAACGGTGAAGGAGACTGTCCATACCTGGCGACAGATGTGATCCCACTGGGAGTTAAGTTCTCTGAGTTCTGTGTCAAATTTAGAGGCAAACTCTGGCTCTGCTTCGTTCTTTATCTTCTGCCCACCTTCATTGACACTGTTTAGACTTGGCTGGATTGTCTGAATATCATTGACTAACACCTAAAAGAAGTAATTCAATTTGATCTGGATGAAAATTTTCCACAGAATATAGTAAACACAAAACAGAAATCTATTGTAAACACCTAAACAGAAATCTATAATTAGGAATCATGACATCACATGCAAAATGTGGGTTTTACTACAGAGCAAGACCCCGTCTCCAAAAAAAAAAAAAAAAAAGAAAAGAAAAGAAATGTGGGTTTCAAATATGAAAGAGATGGGCTGGAGGAATGGCACAGTGGCTAAAGCACATTACAAGCACAAGGCCTTGAGTTTGATTCCCCAGCACCACATAAAGCTGGATATGGTGGCGTTCGCCTGTAATCCCTGAGAGGGAGGCTGAGGCAGAAGGACTGCTGTAAACTCAAGGCCAGCCTGGGCTGCATAGTGAATTCAGGACCAGCCTGGGCTATAGAGCAAGAACCTGTCTCAAAAAAAAAAAAAATATGAAAAAGATATAACAAAGCACAAGAGACTTCTGCTTAAGAGTTTTCCAAAGTATTAGTGCTTATTATGATAGGAATGAAGTGGGGACTTTTCTGTGTGCTGTTTCTCTGAAAAACAAAGGGAAATACATTTAATGTCCCTTGTTAAAAAAAAAAAAAAGCGCGAAAGTGATGGGCTTCAATGCATTTCTGTTTGAAAAGATTTCAGTTTTCAAATACAGGATACTGCAGCAATTTTTTATAGGATGATGAGTGTGAAGGTTATTACTGATAAGGTGGATTTACTCAGTTTGCATTTGCAAAGAAAACTCTTTTAAAAACGATTTTCTTCCTGTGGTTTGACAGTGATATAATGAATATCTTCAGAAGTCTATATGATATGTTACGGTACAGTACATTATAGTACGTAGTATGAGTAACCACCTGTAATATGACTTAACAAACAGCTCAAAACTTTACATTTTATATTATAATTATCTTATAAAGTGAGGTTTGAGTAAAAGGCAATGATTTGCCTATTTCTGATTTATTACACCAAAAATTTTCAGTATTTTCACTACTGACATTCCAGACTATGTTGTTATTTTTCAAGGGATGGTTAGTAGAATTCTACCCACACGAAGCCAGCAGCATTTCACTTTACCCATATCCATACCACCAAGTGTGATAACCAAATGCATGTCTAAATACTGTAAAATGTCCCCTGGTAGGCAGGGAGAAAAATCTCCCCTAGTAGCCAATTATTAACATGAACAGATAGCATCTCTATAAAAAATTCATATAAAAAGGCATATGAAAAATCTTACTCTGCATTGTTTCAGCTGTTTTTTAAGAATTTCTGAATCACCCAGGGCAGGCCATTCCTCCTTCAGGAAAACATCGACTTCCGACATCCATTTCTTCAGGGTTTTTATATGATTCTGGAATAAAATGCTCATTTTAGGACATGACTACATTACTGGGGTACTAATTGCTCTTAACACAGTTGATCATGATGACATGTCTAAGTGCAGGCCCAGAACCAATTCCCACGGCAGAAGGATATCCCTAAGTAGCTCTACAGGAAAAGAATATTTTTACTATGACTGCATTTTTATGGCCTACTCTATGAGCACTGGTGTATAAAGTCTGCTATTGTTAAAAATAAAAAATTACTACCAAATGTGGTTTTATGATGTTCCACTCGAGAACATTAAATCATATCAATCTCTAGAGAAATTTCAAATAATGAAACAACCCGTGATAATACTAACAATATGCCCTTGCAGTACATAAAACACACTATGAACAATAAACTCAATGTAATGGTGTCTTTACTGCCTCCCTAAACCCGAACTTCCACAAATTGTTTTCTTCAGCTGACAGTTTAAATAGTCCCTTCAGTTGGGAACTTTCAGACAATGATTCTGTCATCTTCAGAAGGAAAGCTTTTGCTTTTAATTTCTTATTTGCTTTGCCACCGTGAAGCAAAGAGCACGTGAAAATGTCACATTATGTCACTTACAGATGGCAAAATGCCTTCCGGTTGTTTTTTTCTTTTTTTCTGATTGTTTGATTTTTTTTTTATTTTTGAAATAGAAACCAAGATTATTACTTGTTTATTTCATACAATTCAACTATGTGACCTACATGGGCCTTCTCCTTAAATTAAAATTTGTTGGAAACAGATGTGTCACAGATATTTTCCCTGTTAATTCATTCATCATAATAATAAAAAAGCATTTGAGTAAACTAAGAACTTCAATATAATAAACTCATTGTTAACATTTGAGGCTAAAATTGCTTTTATTCCACATCTTCGTGATCCTTTATAAGCTTATTATGGCATGTTTTATTACTGTATTATTTCTAATTTCTGCCTCAGTATGACTGTACTCCAGTCATCTGGCTACATTGACTACACGATATTACATCCTTACCTCTTTAAAATACTATTTACAGTCCTTTGTGTTAATTACTGCATTTATAGTTACTATTAATATCATTACCTGTAGGTTAAAAATACATTCCAGGTGTATTTATGATCTACTCCAAGACTATACTTTAATAATCTTCAAAAATGCATACTATATGCACAATGCTGATTTTCTTCCAGTTAGGTGAACACACCATTCCTTTTGACAGGAATTCTTTATAAGCTGACAAAATTCCACCTGTTCAAAGTACGACTGACATCATCTATGTTCCAATAACATTCCATAACCTCATTTTCCCAATTGACATCGGATTCTTTTCTACTTACTGTTATAACATTTATCATAATGCTTAATTTACATATTGAGCCTTGCTGAATATTAAGTCACCTCTCAAAATGAATCCCAACTTAATCCCTGAAATTTATTAATACGTTAACTAATAGTGACAAACATGATAATTCAGGTGTAACTTAGCCAAATGTTTGAGATGGAGTCATTATTCGCGATTGCCTGGTATGACACAATGTAAATAATCACAGGGAACCTCATCAAAACAAAAGGAAGATGAGGTTAGGAGGTGGACACGGCGACAGTGAAGAGACACAAGGACAGAGAGACAAGAGACGGAAACACAGACACATTGTCCCTGGAGTGGACTACAGCACTGGCTTCACAGACAGAGCACAGGATCGTTAGTGAAGGAATATATGAATCTTTCTTAAGGTAAATGACAAAAACCAGATTAATCTCTGAGGCCCCAGATACCGTGCCTGCATGACATCTTGACATTAACTCCCTGAAAATGATTTTAGACTTCTGAGCACAAGAACTATAACATAATAAAACAACAGCATTTGAAGCAATTAAAATTATGGTAATTTGTCTTAATTGCAGTAGGAAAATACTATACTTATTTTTCTCCTTCACTAGAATACCGTGTGATTGTAGGATACTTGGCAAGTGGTCCTGGTAAATGTGTTTTCATGTGTACATTTACACATCTACTCACATACACATATGTGTACATAGAGACAGGTAAATATGTTCCCTATACTTATAAAATATTTCAGGACTTAATGTTTTAGAGAAAATTTATAAAAAACCAACTCAATAGCCAGACTGCATTTTAAATTTAGTAGGATTTTTTTCTAATTCTTCTTTATTATGTCTTATTACTCTCAAAGTATTTTTTCCAACACAAATACATTTTTCAACAACCTAACCAAAAGAAAAGACCACTGCCTATAACACTAAATAATGTAAAATTTTACTGAGCATCATTGACTCAAGGTAGCCCCATTTTCATTCAAATGTTTCGTATCTTTCTGTGGCTGCATAGTATTCCATTGTGTGTAGATGCCACGTGTTCTTTAACCATTCTCCTCTTGATATGCAGGTAGGTTCTTTGCAGGATTTGTCTATTATGAATTGTGCTGCTATGAATATGGATATGCATGTGTCCTTTTGGTGTGTTGACTTTATTTCTTTTGAGAATATGCCCAGTAAAACCAAGGTTAGAACATTCCCCAAGACTCATGTCTTTAATACGTTACAGAATCAGGAATTCATGTATGTATGTAAAATAAAATTAAGAAATACAATCCAAGTTGAATAGAAATAAAATGTGAGGCTGAAATATAATTTTTATGAAATATAATTTTTAACTTACATGATTATAAACATGGTAAATATATTAAGAAAATTAATTAAGTAGAAATCTATTTGAGGAAGACTATGTTGGGAAAAGCATAAAATTATAAGTGAAATATAATGATCAAATCACATGACACGATGGTACCTGTGTACTCCCTATGCATCTTTTGACCTACTCGCAAGCTAAGAAACAATGCATCTTAAAGGAAAACCAGGTTAAAGAAATAATTGCTTTAAATTATAAAGCTAAAATCATACTTCTATACCATGGCTTTGATGAAAAATACCAAATTAACTCTGAAGAATATCTAAAAATAATCCTTAATTTTAGTTTTCTTAGGTAAATCACATGCTTCAGTAAAGGTTTGGTTTTTGGTCAATGATTTGTAGGAGTCCAAACAGCGATCTACTCATTTGGTATTTTATAATGATTGTTAAGGAGAAAATAAGTAATTCTGGAAATAAAAAAGCAAAATTTTAATTACCTCAATTTTTCGAAGTTTATTCATTTGCTCCTCTAGCTTTTGACAATGTTCAAGAAGTTGCGAGGAGAGCTTCTTCCAGCGGCCCTCAATCTCCTCAAATTCTGACTGGTATTTCCGGCTAATTTCCGACGGTGCTTTCTTTGACATTTCTTTCACAGTGGTGCTGAGATAGTTTAGGCCACTTTGTTGCTCTTGCAGAGAACTTTTCAAAGCCTCAATATGTAAAAGAGAAAAAGTACCTTTATACTAACTGATGACTAATAATTGATAGGTTACAGCTAAATTAAGTATATTTAGAATGAAAGCCAGGCAGTTCCAGCATCTATGCAAAAGAAATGATTTATCATTAGTTATAAAATTTCAAGTAGTAATTTGAAGGATTGAATAAGTTGCACATCATTTCGTGATATTTTCTGTAATAATTCATGCTTATTCTTATTAACAGTATCAAATATGTCTCAAACTTTATCTTACAGAACCAAAGTATTTTAATACTTTTAATTTTGTGGAATAATACCTATATGATACAGTCAATGGAGTTTAACTATACCAAAACTTACATTAGAAATTCTCCAGTTATAAAATAAAACTAAACTAAATAATACTGTAATTATATCAGATTGATATATTGGAAAACAATACTTAAATAAGTCATGAAACTGATAGCCTATTAATGCCAGATAACTAAACTTTCATATTTCTCAGAAGATGTAATCCCATTTTAATTATTGAGTGGAATATTAGGGTTATATTATTTTTTTTCTTTACATCTACCCTGGATGATATATAAAATCCATCATAAAAGTATGAATATCTTTAGATTTTTCTCTAAATCATCTCAGCAAATGATACTTTGTGATTCTAAAGAAATAGAGGTTCATAAAAAATTCTACTCAGATATAAAGGTCTTAAACTTTCTATTTCTGCATGAATAATATTTGAATATGGGTCATTATATCCTCACATAAACAATTATTCCTTTTTTAATGTAACCTATACTACTCAAATGCTTGGAAAATACATACATATTACAGTTATGAAACAGTCTATGCACATTTTCCAGTACTTGGTTTCATAATTTTTCTTTACTTTTAATTTTATTTATATCTAACTATAGTGAAGTTTCCCCTGTAATTGATTGTATAGGCACTTTCTGGAACAGAACTGTATTTTAAACAAAGCATCGTATTGTGACCCCTTGGCACCTCACACAAATGAATAAATTTTACATGTTACTTAAAAACTTTGAGAAGACTTCCACAGCAAAACTTGCATTCCCACCAGTAAATCACTTCCAAATTTCCACTTTCTTTTGTATGTGTGCAAAATTTAGTATGTGAAAAACTTCCAAATTTCCACTTCTATTTTTGTCTGTGTACAAAATGTACTCTGTGAGAAGTGATAGTTCATTTTGTAAATCTGTCCTTTGTAACTTGAATAGCCATTTTTCATAGTCCTCTTGACTTTTTATTAAAGACTTCCCTCCTTATTAGTAGGATAAACATTGGCCTTGCTCTAATTTTTATTTGGCATTGTTTTTAGTGTTAATACAATGGTTATCTATACTTCCACTGATTTTTTTGCACTCCATTATATTTACAAAGAACTGAAACATGGATATGCATGTGTCTCTATGGTATGTTGACTTTATTTCTTTTGGGAACATGCCCAGTAGAGCAGTAGCTGGATCAAATGGGAATTCTACTCACAGCTTTCTAAGGAATCTCCAGACTGCTTTCTATAATGATTGAACCAGACTGCATTCCAACCAGCAGTGGAGCAGTGTTCCTTTTTATTTTCACAGCCTCGTCAACAATTATTGTTTTTTGAGTTCTTAATGTTGGCCATTCTCACTGGAGTGAGGTGAAACCTCAACATTGTTTTTATTTCTATTACTCTGATGGCCAGTGACAATATCAGCCTACCATAAAGACATGCATATTCATATTTATAGCAGCACAATTCATAAATGCTTAATCCTGGAAACAACCTACATCAATAGTTGAATGGATAAAGAAGATGTGGTACTTATATGCAACGGAATTCTATGCAGCCATAAAAATGACAGATGTGAAGCATTTGAAAGAAAGTGGGACCACCCTGAATCAATACTGTTCAGCGAAATGGACAAAACAAAAAAGACCAACTATAGACAGGTGTCTATCTTATGAAATTCAGGAAAAAATGGCATAAAGAGGCCCCAACATGAGAGAGAGGGTAGAAAGAGGGGCAATGGACTGCTGGGAAGGGTTGGGTCTCTGAGAGTGAGAGGGGAGAAGGCATAGGCCAAGGGTAAGAAGGATGGAAAAAAAGCCAAAATTGGTGCAGATGATCAGTGATTCTCTAGGCCATGTTTCTAATGTCTTATAGAATTGGAAATTCATGTATATAAAAATAATAAATAGCTTAAAATGGAAAGATTGTAGAATTAAAAATAAATAAAAGGATTTGAATTTTTCAAATATTCCCATCTTTTAATAGTATATAGTATTTTTGGCTTAACTTTTAAATTAGAGTTATTATGTTTTCCTAACAATATTGAATAAGAAATATTCTTTGCTCATTTTTCCAGTGAATATGTTTCTGCTAATCTACTAATCATTTCTTTATCCATTTTACATGCCACTTTTGCTATACCACTGTAGGCTTTTTTAGAAAGCTTATTAATTCTATTAAGTCACATAGTTTGCCAAGTAAATTTAGGACTGTTTTCCAAATATTAAAAACAAAGTCAAAAGGGAGACAAAAAATATTAAATGCAGTCTGTTTGGCATTATAATAGAGTCAGAGTAGGACAATATATACTAGAAAATGTTTATATTACATTTCTTCTAGAACAGTGGTTTTTGCATGAAAACGGACACAACTTGAGACCATCATGCTCAGTGAATTGAGTCAAATACAGAAGGTTAACTATCACATGGTTTCTCTAATATGAGAAACCCAATAAAGAGATATTCTATAGAACCAAATGGATGTGATACTGAGAATTTGGGGGAACAGGGAGTGTGGGAGTGGCAAAGGTGGGAAGGGGAGGAAGAGACTGTAATGCTGACGTAATATATATGTGCACAAAATACTTAAGCTCAATGCAACCATTGGGTAACACACACATACTGAAGTGGGGGAAAACCTAAAAAATAATAATCTCTTCAAATAAATTCCTTAAAAAAGTAATATTTAAACACAGGTGTCTCATAACATAACACAGTTAAATTTTTAGCTTATTTTTTTAATTCACAAATTACGGCTTTAGTACCTCAGATTTAAAATACAATTAATATGTTTACAAATCTTAAAACATTGTATAGAAAACAGACAGACATTTAGAACCAGTAGTAAAAGTATTCTGAACTATTCTGTAATGTATTTTCATGTCTCATACTAATATATTTTTTAACATAAAACTGTTCAAAATGGTCATAAGACTCAAAATCCTCATTAGAATATATTATTTAATATTTATACCAAACTAATTTTATAAATATACAGGTTTTACCACTATATATATGAGACTTTGAGAAATTAAAATAAGAAGCAATAGATTAAAATAATATGATGGTTTTTATAATAATCAAAGTCAGTATATTTGACAATGCATGCTAAATTTAACTCCATAAATACATTTTCAATGACAAAATAGACTCATCTTATATATACATATGTACCTATATATATAAATATATAGAGGGAAATAAAGTAAAAGCGAGTAAGTTGTAGTTTTAAGTCTCATCTCCATTAGGTCAACTGGTAAGCTATCATTTGTGCAATTACTGATTTATTTTTAATGTTATTTTAAGCCTACATCAATGTGAGTTCTTAATAAAATGGGTACTGTGTTGATTATGGCACACTAATATGCACAGACCTGCAACTCTCCAAGTCTCTGCTCCATGATTTCATATGTGGTGACACGAAGCTGAGGTGCAGAAAGCTTGGGTTCTGACTGCTGGATCCACGTGCGGATGGTACTCATTGTCTCCTGATAGCGCATGGGTGGTAAGGTGTCAAAAACTGGATCAAAAGGGAGAGAGAGAAAATCATTTAATAACTTGAAGTTTTTAATTCTGTCTGGCTTAAGTGATCAACAAAGTCATACTACTCATAACTTCATATGTGAATAATACATGTGAACCAGAAATGTCCATTAATGTAGGATGGTGGCAATGGACATAAATTCCTACACATCTGGTATGTCCAGAATCTTCCACACAGTACACTGGATTCACAAATCAGACTTCTATAGTTTGTCCTGGCTAATTCAGTGTGCAAGACCAAGAAAGCGAGAAGCAGAGAAGCTGAGTTATTTGCACAGGCTACACTGTGTTTGTCGGGGTAAACCAAGTGCGATTGGATAGAACACTGAAGGCCACTCTATTTCTGTATTATCATTTGCCTTTGGAAAAAACAGCATCATTATCCAAAGCTTTTGACATTTTAAATTACGCCATGTCACCTCTGATTTTACTACAGATAAAGCAATTTATGTGTGCTTAGTATTTTCTCTAGCAATCCCATTTATACTGCCATTTTCAATTCTTAATCCAGGAGATATGCATTGTTAAACCTACATACAGCTAGTGAAACTGAGATAATTTTTATTTTATTTTTTAAGATACCATCATTCATTTACTTTTACCAATTTATTAATATGTATATATGCGATATATATGTTTACATTGAACCTGAGAATTTTGTGTTTCAGAGTCACAAACCATTCCCCTCTGTCCATGAATCTCCAGTATGTTTTTCTTACTATTACTCCCACCATTTAGTTCTATGAAATGACTATATTTTGGATTTCTTATATTTAAAAGGCCAGCTAATTTTTTTCATTGTCATGTAGCTAATATAGGAGCCAGGATTTCAATGCAGATGTACCCATCTGGCTTTACAGTCAAAACCAATATCAAATGTACTGTATCAAGCAAATTACACATTTAGTAATTGTTTTGATAAATATTATTATACTAAAACATAATATGAAATAAATATTAATCTCAAGATAGTATATTCATTCAATACATATTTATAAATACATTACACAAATATGTTTATATGCAAATATATCTAGAGAGAGAGAGACTTAAATAGTTACAGCAACCACATTTAAAGAGACTAAATACAGGATTAAATGTTGTGCTGAGAACTAGAATAAATAGAAATCACATAATAGATTTTTAGGATAAACAGAAATTCTAGACAGGGAAAATACAATAATTAAAATAAGAACTAATTGAGCGAGTTTAATAGTAAATTAGAAAAGAATAAAGAAATTTTCAATCTGAAGATATGTCAGAAGTAAGCATTTGAAATAAAAGTGGAGAGACAAAGGTTAGAAAATAAAATTATAATGGTCTAATGTAAACACACCCAGAAAGAATACGACAGAACCCCTATCCAAAGAGGTGATGGACAACTATTTTCCTAAGTAGATGAAATCACAATACAAAATTCCAGTTAACACCATTATACAAAATGGCAGTACTTTAATTTCATATTTTAATAGGATTTGAGTATCCCTTCTATATACCAATTCCCTCTACATTCAGTGAGAATACAGAAAAGTGTTCTAACTGTTTACTAAGACATTCGGGAGGTTTAGAAAACTTTAGAAAGTATGTTAGAAATGGCTACTGGTGTGTTAGAAATAGAAATATGCTTGCATTAATTTGAGCATTCATGACCAAATTTACGTTAACAGACTTGTTTTAATCTGAGTACTCTTGATTTTTTACAGATCACTATGACACATTAAACTTTGTGGTTTTATTTCATTTTTTGTGAAATAATGTTTTGTATGACACTGAATACCAGACAACATATAATAATTTCTGGGAGAAAAAGAACCAGAATTTGCATCTTATGTGTTTTTCGGAGTATTTCTTTTTTCCCACATTTTATTGATATGTATACGTGCAAAATTCAAGGTTTACAATGAGGTTGGGCATTTTGTGCACATTCATATCTTGTCAAGAGACAGTTCACTCATGAAGAAATGCAAAAGGCCAATAGATACATCAAAAGATGATCAACATCTCTAGCCATAAGAGAAATGCAAATCAAAACAACGCTAAGATACCATCTCACCCCAGAGAGAATGGCCTACATCAACAAGTCAAATAGCAATCAGTGCTGGCGAGGCTGTGGGGAGAAAGGAACCCTCCTGCACTGCTGGTGGGAGTGTAAATTTGTACAACCTCTGTGGAAAGCAGTATGGAGAGCTCTCAAAAGACTAGAAATAAATATCCCCTTCAATCCAGTGACACCGCTTCTGGGAATACATCCAAAAGAGGCCAAAACAACACACATCAGAGATATATGTATACCCATGTTTATAGCAGCACAACTAACAATAGCTAAAATGTGGAAGGCACCAAAATACCCATCAACAGACCAGTGGATATACAAATTGTGGTATTTACACACAGTGGAATACTATGCATCAATAAAGTCCAACAGCGTGGAGGCTTTTGCAGGCAAATGGAAGAAACTTGAGAACATCATGCTTAGTGAAGTAAGTCAGAAGCAGAAGGTGAAACATCGAATGGTCTCTCTGATATGAGAAACCCAGATCACAACTCTTATGGAATTTAAGAGGAAAGACAAAGTGAAAGAGGGGGGTAGGGTGGGGGAGGAGGGAGAGAGGGGTGGGTAAGGGGAGGGACAAAAGGAGAGTGGGAAAGCCCTTGTCACCTTGTGGTTTTATTTCATTTGCATACAATGTTTCTCTTGCTACCATACAGATATATTTGAAGTTAATTCTTAATAAGCAGATCAAAAGACCTCCAAAATGGCAGTGAAGTAAAAAGACTGTGTCTGAGAAGGCATCTGAGCAAGAGATCTGGAAGGAGAGGGGAAGGGAGGAGGGTGGATTAAAAACTGTATAAAGGTTAGGTTAATTGAATTTGAATATGCACATTCTGGAAAACACTGCTTGTTTCCCGTGTGGCAGTGACTGAGACAAATAGGTGTATTAGAAGCTTGCCAGTGGTTGTATTAATCAGCCCAATTTCATCCAGATGATGAATATATATCAGGAGGGACAGCAGTGTGGAAGGAGTTGATGAAAATATTGGAATTACTTTTTTATTAGAAAGAGATCAACATGTTTTTATTAACATCTAACAGGATTGCTTCTCCTTCCTGTTTTTACAGCAAGAGACTGAGCAGCATCACAATTAGAAAGTCAGCTTTTGGAGTTCAGAAAAAAATGGCCTTGGCCCAAATACCAACTCCAGCAAATTGCTTAACCTTTTAGTATCTGAAGCCTCATTTACAGGTAAGAGGATGGCGTTACTTTTGGGAGAAGGAAGCGAGGTCATTCATTCTTTGTCCTTCATTCAGCAAATATTGAGTACTCTGAGTATCAGAATGAGGGGAGTAAATTTTAAAATAAATAAATAAGACATTTCAGTTCTCTTGATGCTTAAAATTTAGTTGGTGAGTCTAGACATGAACTAATAGATGAATAAATGCATAAAGTAGCTAACAGAAATTACTGTAAAGAACAGAATAAGAGAAGTGTATGGGGGAAGATAGGGAAAGGGAGGAAAAGAGAGAAAGGGGGAAAGAGAGAGGGTGAGAGAGAATCCTTTCAGATCACGCACCAAAACAAATTTAAGATAGAAAATTTGATAAAGTTGGAATAAATGAGAGTGTACACAAAAGTTTATGGGCAGCCCATACGTTTGCCATAGCAAGGATTCAATACCATCCTAAGGCTTAGAGCAATAATGGAAAAGAGCTGGAATGTAGTATCGTAAGAACTGAGGAATTGTGGCCTCCCTTCAGAAGCTTCTCTAATGAAATATGAGACCCTAAAGAATGACATTTTCATAAGGATCTAAAGATTTAGTGAAATCATTCCATGCCTCTGATGGAAACACACTGTGAAGCAATGAAAGAGGAGAAACATTTCAGCTTCACAACCTCTTCCTAGCTCCAGTGTCCCCCCAGTGGCTTCTACCAGCTACTGCAAGAGAACAGAATTTGGGGAAACTGTGGGAAAAGCGAACATGACATTGAGTCCCCATAGAAAACCTGCATGAGGATACGATGGACAAGTGAGAGGAATTTAAAAGAAGGAACAGGAGGAATCAATGTCTTTTACAATATTCTAGAGTTCAAGGATTAATACACAGATTCCATTGAGGAGAATTTGTACATGTTCTATGATCTCCTAGAATAAAATGAAAGTATATAATGAATAGCTGGATATATTTTTTAAAGGGGAGCAAGGAATTACGTAGCTATCACTTGCACAAGGTTAAAAGAAGTAAAGGAGGAAACCAAGGAGGATCAAGGCAAAGGCCTTCCGGGGGGAGAATTCCTGAAGCATGACTTGCCCTAGCAGTGCAGGAGGACAGCGATTTGGTAAGTGGCGAAGGCACACAGTAGGGGATTTTCGGATCCAAGGGCAAGGGAGCCATGACTGTGGAAGGTGCTGTTAATGACAATGAGATACAGTATTTCACTCTACTTAATTCTGGATGTGCTATCTACTTCGTTCATTAGAGGGTATAGAACACATTTGCTATCCCTAATACTAGTATTAGCTCAGAATAAAGATACCAGAAAACAGGAAGTTGTAGGACATACTCAATGATAAGGAGAAATTATAAGAGTCCAATATAAATTTTTAACTGTGCCAACAGAGAGAAAAACATAGCACGTCCTTTCAAGGGAAAAACAAAAGAAAAAGAAAAAGAAAAAAAAAAAACACCTCCTTTCAAGGGAAAGAGGAAAAGCTGAAAAGAGACACATCCTTTATTAATTTTGGAGAACTGGAATCATAGCCAAATCTAAGATGTTGTTCTGAAATGATTTACAAATACATATACAAACCAACACAGGGACACACGTGTGCACAAATATGCTTTATTTGGGTGCACACGGTATATGAATATAAGGTCAAATTCTGTTTCATCCTAGAAAGAGAACTGTGACTAAAAATCAAGCAACAGGTAAACACCAAGGAAAATGACAACAAATTACATAAGAGACTTTATTTTTAGGTTAAACAATATTGTTTGAATGGTAGGTAATAATTAGTGGTTATTTTATTTACAGACTTCTAATATTTTATTACATGGGAATAAGTTAGTATATTGTGGAGAATACTTAACAAGAATTTGAAAAAGTGTTTATATTATATTGAGGATAATCCTGGCATTAATAGCAGCCTGACGAGGTATTCAATTTTATCTATGCTAACTACCCTTGTTTGATCATTGCATACTCTACCTGTACACTGAATTATCACACTCTACTCCATGAGAATGAACAATTAAAGTTATAAAAATTAAAAAGAAGTGATAAATGTCTGAGGTGAGAGATTTCCAATTATTCTCATCTGAAAATTAGATTTTGAATATATTTACTGAAATATACCCTAAAATATGCACAATTATGTCAATAAAATGGAAACTATTTCTTTAAAAAGCTGTACCTCTGTGAAGTGGGAGGAAATGCAATCGTTCAGATATGCCAGATCAAGCTGCACAAAGGAATAAGATAAGAGCATAGTAAAATACATGACAGAAAATTAAGTAGTAAGCATGTATTTCAATATTGGATTTTCCAAAACTCCGTTGGTATTAAGCTATGCATAACTAATTATAGGCAGGTCGAAAAAATGAGAAAAAGATGACAGAAAGAAACGACAGAGACAAGAAAGGAAGAAAGAAAGAAAAAGAGAGAAAGAGAGAGAAAGAAAAAATAAAGGGAAAGAAAAAAGGGCAGGAAAACAGTAAATTAAAAGAATGTGTTTCTTTTCAGCATAGCACTGAAAAGAAATATCTCCGAAATTCAGAAAGATGATGAAAATTACTATATCCTAAATTATAAAATGATAAATTTGACTCATTTTCCTATGCTAACCAATACAATTCTAAATAGACATTTAAAAATGATACGACTACGTTTCTGTTAAAAAAACTAAAAATGTACACATTAATTTTCATTTTCCAATGGATGATCTGCATTATCAATGTTTCAGTTCTCTTTATAACAGCAATCAAGTATTCACGCATTCAGGCCATCATGATCATTTGATACAGTTAATGATTTTATATTAATGAAAAATCAAATTTCATGTTTTGATTGAGTATGGTGGGTCCATCTCCCCTTTCCTATCTGGATCCATTCCACAGGTGGCTTACACAGGACCAAAGCTTTACCTGTCAAGTTCCCAGCTCCTTATTCATATTTTATATTTAGATGAAACATACTAATTGTATATATTTTGAAATCACAGAAGTATAAAATGTAGTGATTTTTACCAGAGATGAGCAGAAGTGGGTCGATAGGGAAGAAGTGATACTGAGCAAAGGGTACAAAATTTCATTTACACAGGAGGAATCAGTTTTAGTGATCTACTTTATAGAATGGTGACTATAAATAATATTTCATTTTATATTTTGAAGCATTCGTAGTTTATGAACTAGCTACCACGCAGGAGTTCATCAAGCAAGAAATGGTTACTTCTGAAGAACCATGGTAATAGTTACTTAATGGTCTATAGTCACCCCCTCATGTATACCTCATGTCTAAGGAAGTCTGGTTACATACTGCCTCTCAGCTAACTTCTGGGCTATTTAGTAAAAAGTGAGTTATTTCAGCTTCTGAGTTGTTGATCTTATTTTGTGTAACTATTTCTTAGCTGCTTTCCAGTGCAGTGCCTGAAGTGTGTTCATTGACTGTTTAACAAATTTTCATTGTGTCCTGAAAGAAGACAGAACAACCTGTGATAAGGAAAAGTGGGAAAAAATACCCCAAAATCTGTGGAGATAAGTACATGTAATTCAGAAAATAATGAAGAAATGAGCCACTCATTTAGTAAGTAGCAGAATATTGGCTGTATTTCAGAAGTCACACAACAGGGCTACAAGCTTATAATACATCATAATGTGATTTATATAATAACAAATGTGATTACAGTCACTATGTTTTAATTCAATAAATTTTCATGCCATTTATTAATCAATTGAATATGTCATCTTTACTATCTTTAAAGTGGAAACATCAGATTGATATCAAATTCAAACTTGTTGGGGAAACAGTATTTGCCTCAAAATAGGTTTTAATATGAATTTTAAATTTTCTTATAGTCAGACTCAAAGCTCGGAGTTACCATTCAGTTTGTTCTATTGTACCTAATAAAAGTGATGTTGGGTAATTATTCAGAATGCTGAAGACAGACAATATTTATAGGGCAGAACCCTCTGCTTTGTTACAACTTTCCTTTTTAACAAATTGCTATGATTTCTTTCCTATGGATCTGAGCCCAACAGCCTGGCCAATGACTTTCACAGGTGTCACTTTGTAGTGATAATCTATGCTCAGGCTTAGGGTTTTTTTTTTTTTTTTTTAATTTACGTCTCACTCTTCATCTAAACTTGGCATTGCATTCCCTTGAAATTTTATCATACAGAAAAACTATAATATTATGCTAGGCATAATGAAATTCCAATGATTAGTTAGGAAAGTCTCAAAATATAGTTTCTGGAGCAAGGTGGAAAAGTAAAACAAAAAAATACATCCCTACTTACAGACATAAATTTCACACTTTATTATTTGACTGTAATAACACTACATAAGGTCAACAAAGGTGGCTAACAATGCTCAGAAAATGCTTTCACAAATCTGAAACTATGTGGAATATGTCATTTGAATTAGACATGCTGGAAAGTTCCAGTGAAGGCTTCTTAATTCTGTTTCAGACTGAGAAAAGAAATAGCCCCACATGGGAGTCAATGTCCTGGAAGCAAACTCAGCCAAGCTACTCTACCTACCAATAGGTGATAGGTTTGTGGAGGCTGTTCCATTGATCCTACCTTTCAGGCAGAAATAATCTATCTCCATCTAAGGAAATTCACTCTTTTATTTTTATATACAAATATAGATTAATAACCTGACTAAATTTTTTTACTGACACAATAAGACAATAAACATATCTATTTTAAAAATCTACCATCCTATAAGGCCTGAAGGTATTACTGACATCATTTAACTCAACCAGCCTACAAAAAGTATGGGCAAATAATTTAACATTTAGTCCTATAAACACACGACTTTCATCTCAAAATAGAGTATTGTTTTGAAGGTGTCTATTATTCTATTGCTGAAGGGTCATACTTGAAATACAGAGTTTCTAAGTGTCTTATGATTAGAGACATGTATCTGACAAAATTAAAAGTAATAAATGTGATTGCAGGTTACAAAGCACGCACTGTAAATTGCTAGAAAAATAAATGTGAGGAGCCACATTTGGTTGGGTAATATATTCCACTAATTTCCAGTGATGACACTGTTAAAGTCTGGCATGAGTGCCACACAGTCTGTGAGCATCCCTAATGATCAGGCTATTCTCACAAAAGGCCCCACATGCAGTGTAACATGAGAAAAACACATCACCTAATAGGAATCTTACCCAAGATTATATTAGGATGTTAGAAAAAGACTCAGGTTCAGTTGGCCATTTGGAGTTGTATAATTTCTTCAAATTATTATTCTTTTTAAACAACTGATTTCTATTAATTTTAATTATATTTTCCTAAGTTTGTATTAATATAAACTATCACAATATTTACTTACTACAATGTAAGGTTTTGTTGTCTGAATTTTCCCTGTGTTGCAGTCCTTTTCTAAAATAAGTCCTATTTTTTAAGTAACATACCTTCAAAAATCCTGTTAAATGCACTTAAATGATTTTTTAGATATTTTATGCTTTAACTTGGCACTTGATATCAATTCCCAAGATTAGTATAGTCAGGGGATAAACTCTATATCTTATCATATTAGGTGACTAAGTAGTTTAAATAAATATGTCTGTTATTTTTGTTGTTGGCAGAACTGATAAAGAAAACAGGAATAGAGGAATAATTTACAATCAGATTTTTTGAAAAAGCTTTTCTTAATTGTCTCTGGAGTAAAAAGCAAAGCAATAGAGCATATGACAATTACAATAAAAATTTACCTTATCTAGATAAATTAAATATTTTAAATTAAAATTTAAACTTTAAGAAAATAAATTTGATCAATCTAATTGAGAACTGAATGAGCTCCCACGAGTCAATCTTTAGTTCTGTTTCCAAAGTCACCACCTTAACATGGAGTAGTAGGTTCTAGCCACAGAGCTTGGATTTACAGCCAGAGAGCATTTTTGCCAGCTATTCTAAAATTTTCTAGTATCCATGCAAGAGAAAAACTTACTTCTTATAATCTCGATACTGGCACCCCCTAAGGCACCTTCCCACATCATGTCTTCCTCAAGGACAACACGCACTTCTCTCTATGGTCCCAATCACAGTTCTAGTCCACGATGTAACAAATTCTCACTTAGATGACTATTATCACCATTTGTCCTACCAATTTCTCTCACACCCATATTCCATGATTTTCAGAATGTATCAGCTGAGATTTTGAAAAGACAAAATCATATTACTTAATTTCTTCAACAAAAATTTTAGGGTAAATTTCAACTACGCTGAATATAAAACTCAAAGTTATCCAAGTGCTCAGCGAGCCTCCAACACCACCACCCTGACCTTCCGTGGTTTGCTACACTCCAATCCTTCAGGTCTCCTTCTCTGGCTCCTGGAGACATCAAGTCCTTCTTCACTAACTCGGATTATGCTCATCTTGCTGCCCTTCCTCCCGTCTTTCACAGCAGCACCGCACAGGCTACAGATTTGATTCAAACATCATCTCCCCAGAATCGTGGTATCTGATCCCAAATGAATATAATCCATGTGTGGTGGTTTAGACCCGGACGGTCCCCCCAAAACTTCATGTGCCTATGGACACCGTGTAGGGTTAGGACATGGGGCCTGCGGCTGGAAGGGGTGGATACTTAGGGCTTGTATGGGGATTTAAACTGTTTACACTTCATTTTTAGAGATTCCTCATGACTTCCTGAAAATAAAAATCTTGTTTTGTCCTCCTACATTTCTAGCAGAAAGCTGCTATGATCAGAGCAAAGGAAGACGGCCTTCGGACTGCTTAGGGAAGATGAAGGAAGGCTTATTTCTGTAAGTTAAGTGAGCTAGAAATCCTTAACATGAGGATGCTAGCCTAGTGGCCGAGAAACAGTTATATACATAATAAAGACCTCACACAGATCACTTGTATGATCTCCTGGAATGCTCCCCCTAAGCATGGGCCCTGGGTTTTCCCTGGGAATATAAAGTTGGGGGGAAAATTAAAATTGTTCCATCGCGTAATTAGACATTCCCACCAGTCGGCCTGAGTGCATCGTTTTGTAACTGCACACACCAAGCCAGGCCCCTGAGTAACCAAGCAGTTGATGTCCTGCTGGCATAGACAGACCCGGAGAGGCTAGTGCTGGTTCTGCCCTTCCCCCCCAGTCTCAGTTCCACCATGCTGTGAGGCTCTCTGTCTCCCAGACAACTGTAAAAAGCTGGGGCCCCGGCATGGGGTTCCACCGACCTTTCCTTTCTAAGCTGTGAACGTTGGGCACTGAGTCACAGCAACAAAAAAGTAGCTAGGACGCCGTGGCAATGTTATTCAGATGGGCATTTTTGTTACCTTTTTGTAAGCTCCATGGAGACATAAATGTTGCTCTTGATTTTCATCACTAAATATCTAGAACCCAACACTTGGATGGCACCCAGCAAGTGTTCGGAAATCCCACTGAATGAGTGAGCAAGATAGTGTGCCAGCAACACAGGGGAACAAAACAGAATCACAAGCTTTTCAAGATTTAGAACAAACACAACACCTGTTTGGTCAGTAAGTAATGGACCTTCCTCATTTTCTGCAAAACCTATCCAAATCAATCAATAACCTGGTGATTATTTTCCTTTCACTTACACCTCACTATTGAAATAAATTACATTATGAATTTTGTTTAGTTCCCTTGAGAAAAAACGCTTACTTTCTTCTTTGTTAAAACAACAGATTATCTATAACTATCATTTTCAAGTTACTGAGATTGAATCCCTGGCCTGCACGCAGCTATAATCCAAGAATTTTTTTTATTTCTTTGTTTGTTTTTGAGACCTAGGGTCTCCCCACTGAACTATAACTTAATATATTTGCTTGTTTGCTTGTTTGTTTTTTGACAAGGTCTTATTAAGATGCTAAATTTCCTAGGCTGGGCTTAAAGTTGCAATCCTCCTGCCCGGGTGCAGAGAGTGCTGGGATTGCAGGTGTGCGTCACTCTGTCTGGCTACAAACTAGGCCTTTTCTTGTATTGCTCATCGAGAAAATGACATGGTGTATTCATGTATGTGGAAAAGTACTTTAGCCATTATTTTGGGAAACACCACTACCTTGCCTCCCTTATCTTCTATACCTAGGCAAATATTAATCTACGATTTTTCTGTATAATCTACCTATGGTGGACGTTTCATGCAAGGGGAATCATGTAATTCATGCTTTTTCCTGACTGCCTTGGTTCACATATCACAAGGTTTTCAAGGCTCTTCCATACTATAGCATGTATTATATTTCAGTACTTTTTCTTACCCAATTATGTACACACACAAAATACTATGTATATATGTACTACATTAAACTATAAGTACATATAAAATATGCCTATGTTTTATCTATGTATACATATGTGTGGATATTTATATATAAACCTATAGCCTAATAATGAATTGCATGGACATGCTCTTTGTTTTTGTGTATTTATCAACTGATGGACATTACTATTGCTAATATTTTTGACTTGGAAATTTATGAAATTTACACATATATTTAGAACACCATTCTATATTCACCTGTTCAGTTATTCAACCTCCATTACCTCACATGTTATGTTAGGCTAGTGAATATATATTTAGGATGTTGCTTTCTGTTGGTTAAATACAATAATTTTCAAAGAGGATGTTATAGAATAAAAAGCTCTATGAACAGATGGCGTATTTTATCTTTCACAATTATTTTCTCTTAACACTTTCTCCAGGTTACAAACACCAATTCCTTATAGTGGTTTTCACCATTTAAAGTACAGTTCTGAAATTATTTTTTTTTTCATTGTAAGAAATCAAAGACACAAAAAAGTTAAAAAGGAAATAAAAGTTAGGACAGATGGTCTCTTGTTTCTGTTACCTCTTACTGTGATTACTTTACTTAAGATGTTCAAAGCACTGTGGAGAAATAAAAGAATTGGAATTTAGTCCCCAGTGCTAGTTTTGGAGTATAACGTATACAAATAAAACTACTTGAAATAGTTAAGAAACAACAAAGGGAAAAAAATGTAATTTAATACAGTACACTTTCCTTTGCTGTATGTACTTTATATTTAAATGAAGGCTTTCCAAAAAGGTGAGGAAAATATTATGAAGGTTTTACTAAACAGAAAAAAAAAACCTTTTTATTGGGGATAAAGTGAAAATTTGGGAATTTTTTTTTAATATAATGAGCATGTACATATACAGACGAGACAGATGAGGACCGAGAATAATGGTGTAAATAAAGCATATATTTAGTATCATAGGAGAATTTCAGTTATCAGGTACCAACACTCAGCCTATCTTTAAACTGAAAAAAGTTGAGCTTTAATGGGCATATGAAAATTAAAAACATTTTCCCAGTGAAAACATTCTTTTACTATCAGTTATAGTATAGCCATTAAAAAGTACTTGCTGTTCAGAAAGGTTTATGAATTTCATGACAAGATTAAAAGTTATTACTAGAGACTGAAAAATTAGGACAATGAAAAGATGCTCCCAAGTTATTGCATGTAGACACATCAGCAAGTATATTAAAATCCACTAGAGGGAGCTGATATTATTTTAAAGTTTCACTACCTGACTTTATGCCAGAAAAATAAACCTCTTAGCAAAAACCATTTTGACATAAAAGAAAAGAAAAATGTTTTTTACCTTTTGCTCTACATAGTTCAGTTCCTTTTTCTAAAAATATAAAGCTGGGAAAATGAGGAAAGCTTTTTATACATCAGCATATTCTAGAAGTATTTGTTTGGTACATTTTTAAAAACATATGCAAAGAAACACAGGAGGAAAATGGGTTTTTTCAAATAATTAAAGTTTTAGTAAAAAACAAACACATTTTCTGTAGTTCTAACAAACTGAGAGAAGGAATTTTTCAAATTATTTCATATTAATGCCTTAAACCTATATTATACACTCTAGTCCTTAGCATGTGCAAATGAACATATGTACGTATATTTATGGAGGATTAAAAACTACTTTACTATTGTTTAAAACTGTTCCTAAGCCTGTGTCTCAGAGGAATTTTAGTCTGAAAAGTGAAATTGTTCGAAAGAGATATTTCCATTCAGGCACTATGTACTAAGGTCAAAACAGTAAACAAGGGAGTGGTAGGAGACATCTTGAAAATTTTTCTAGTAACAGAGAATACATTTACTTAATTGCTCTACTTTTATCTTTTATTCTATTGTCAAAGAAAAGTAGAAACTAGGTAATTAGAGTGATTAAGAAGTAAAATGTAGCCCAAAGAAAAAGTTATTCTTTGGTAAATTTCAGTTGCCACACGTATGCTATAACACTACAGATAAATGGATAGGCGTGTTAGAATACGACCACATAAACACTGTTGCATTCGGAGCAAGTTGTATTTAATGAAAGCTTACTCACACGGCCTCAACTGCTGTTTCTTCAAAGTTCAGTAATTCTGATTCTGAAATTTACAAATCACCGAGGAGAAGCTCTGCCTGTACATACTACATTAGCTGTTCTTCAACATAATCATGAAATTATTATGAGAGAACAAAATATAAATGCAGCATACCAGGTTTATAGCACAAAGCTATTTTGCTTGCTAACTGGAGTTGGAGGAAGGATAATTCCATTGAAGGAAGTTGTTCTTCTGTGTTAGTTCTATATACCCACAAGTAACTAATTCAGAGAACTTTCAGCGCAGCTCAGTGTTCTTACTTACTTGTCTGCAGCTCTTTCTCTTTGACCTGAACATCAGCAAAGACTTGGTTAAAATGATTTGTAAACGCCACGAAGTCTGCGTCCAGGAACATTGGCCCTTGTCCTTCCTCTTTCAAGGCTATGCTTTGAATTTTTAATCTCTCAATTTGAGGCTGAAGGACTGACAGCCTGTTGACTTCATCCTGTACAATAATTTAGAGGATTAAAAATATTAAAAATAAATATTTTTACTTTGAATTACATTTTTAAAAAGAAGCATTAATAATAACAAAAGACAGTGATACAAGCTTAGCTTAAAACTGTTAACAAACCATTGATTACAAGTACGATGATTTAGGAAAACCTCTATCACAGTTCATCAATTTCAGAATATTATGGTCCCATGTGCCATTTGTATAATCATATGTAATTGTATGTAATTTGAAGATGACACCACAGTAAAGCATACATTGATACAAATTTAAACAGCTGAAAAGTACAATTGAATGATCTTCAAGACTTCCCATATATCAAAATTAGATGTTTTACTATGTGCTTTAAATCTCAAAAGTGCATTACCGCTTCAAGTTCTAACCACATACAGTGAACACTTTTTTCAATTTATTTGTGTAAAATTTAAGTTAGTATATATGTGTGTATATATTGATCTCTATATTGAATGTACACACACATAATACTATGTATACATGTGCTACACGAAACTATAAATACATATAAAATACGCCTATAATGTTTATCTATGTATACATATCTGTGGATATTTATATATAAACCTATGGCCTTCTACCTTCTGTATAGCTTTATTATTTGTGACCACACCGACAACTGTCCCTTCTTCAACTAGTGACATTATTAGACAGGGTTTTTTGTTACTGTCACACAATAATTAATAGCATCACTTTCATTCTCAGTAGTCCCGTGGTTGGATGGTAAATTCATATTGATATTGTTGGGCTGTCCAGTTTAGTAGTGACTAGCTGCATGCAACTTCTAAGCACTTGAAATATAGCTAGTCCAAATTAAAAATAACTATATTTTTAAAGACTGAATTTTGAATACCAAGTATAAAAAATTTAAGAACATATAAATCGGGTTAAATAATATGTATTACTGATATCTATATACCTGTTCTTTTTAATGTATAAATTTCGTTCACAGGACATTAACAAGAGCATATTTGGCTTCAGTGTGTTATTTGCATTGTATCTTTTTACATATTATCTTTTGTACAATCGTGTCTTCAACTTGTTTCCATAGTCTGTTTCCAGGGAAGTTGTAACTAGTTTGTATTTGAACTCAAACAGATATCTGAAATGCTCTTTTGGAAAGTATTATTGCCTTAGTTGCTCACTTAAAATTCATACCTATACTACCTTCAGTGAAAATCTCATTTGATATGTTAAAAATTAGGATAACTGAAATTAAAAATTGGATCATGAGCCAAGTATAAGGAGGGGAAAATTAAGAGAATTATAGCAATTATGAGCTAAATTTAAATCTGAGCTTCCTGGAAATCACAGTGAAAAGGTAAAATAAAACAGATTATTAATTTTGGCTATACGTATTTTTTAATGAGGATAATCTGTTTTAGGATTAGCTGAGACAAATCACATAAAGCATTTCATGAAGGAAGGACTACATAATGATCAAAAACACTTCTTTTGAGTTTTAGAAAATATGAAGGTAATTTTCAGAAGAATGTGGTTATGCAATTAAAAGAATGTAAGTTGATAAAGGATAGTTCATCTATGACAATTCAAATGTTTGTTAAGCGAGGGCTGAAGATACTAAGAAAAATTGGAGGTGAACTATTTCACTCAATTAAATGTAAATCCTCTCAGCCAAGTCCTGCAAAGGTTAGTGCATATCCATGGAAAGAATATAACAAGAGGAAATGGGTAACAATATTTGGCTACTTTTTCTTGGAATAATTCATACACTTTGGATATCAGACTTGCAAATGGAAGCATTAACATCTGCTATGAACATTTAAGAAACTGATATACATTTGGGCAGATGCAAGGCAGACATTTTTCCTGTTCGAGCATCTATAGAAGGAGCCTATGCTCTAACCAAGTGCATTGGTGAAAGCAAAGCTGACTTCAAAGCTAATGAAACATTTGGAAAAATACTCAGTTGAGAATAAAGAGTCTGACAATAAATCATGCGAGATCCTCTGACCTGAAATGTTCAACATTTAGAGTATGTCAATAATCAGCCATTATTTTCAGAAAAGGGCTTGGTGTAGGTAGTTCTCCAACGTAAGGCAACTTCCCTGAGTCTGTTTATCCTTTAGAAATGAAGAAGTTTTGCACTTTTCTCTGGGAACAGTCATGGATTTCTTACAATTCTGAGAAAAACACTCTAAACCCTACATACCCCAGTTCTGCTGAACATTACAGTATAAGTAAACTAAATCTGAATTGCAATATAAAATATCTCCACTTTACAGAAAAAAAATGACACACAGGACATAACCAAATAACGTAATTGTAGCTTTTGCGTGAAAAATATTAACCTTATCCAAGTAAATATTTAAACTGATCACTGAAAACCAAAGGGCAAGCGAAGAGAGTTAATAACGTGATTCCTTTAACAGGATCTGGACCTTTGTGGTTTGATGCCGTAAAAGAAATATTTTTATTTTGGATGACTTCAATCGCCTCAAGAGAATATTGAATCCATCCACCAGCGATCTCCATTTGCTCCTCAGATTAACACCAAGACCCTAGAATGTTCCCAGAATCATTAGTTGGTTGCCTTTTCAAATTCATACCTCAGGCTGCTCACCTGGCCTATTATGCGCTGCATTCCCATTGGCCATCTTTCAGTCTTTCAGTTACTCAGCTTTTGTTTTTTCATCAAATCATGTTCCTTCTGACTGAAATGTCTTGCCACTCAAGTCTCATGCTTAATGCTAACTCCTTGTCAAAGCCTCAACTCAAAGTTTTCCCTCCATTAAGTGAACTGACCTTAAAGTCTGTGTCTAAATAAGATTTTCCATGTTAAAAATTCTTCCCAAACTATCTGCCTTTGTTAAGGCATTTATTCTAGCGGAAATTTTAAATCTACTGATTAAATTGATTAATGCCTTTCTCTCCTACTCTACGTAATATACTCAATACATTTTCAATATTATTTCCATAACTTAATGCCAACAAACAGAAGGCCACCCCCACAAAATGCACATGTTGAACCCCTATCCTCCGATAAGACTGGGAGAGTTTTGAGGATAAGGATTTAGAAGTTAATAAAAGGTATGAGATCATATGTGTGGTACTATAATCTCACAGGGGAAGTGGCTCTATGTAACAAGGAAGACCACTATTGCTCTCATGTTCCTGAATCTGTGTCCCCCTTTCCCCCCTTCACATACACGGGCTGAGAAATATCATGTGTGAAGTCACTTTGAGAAGGTGGCCATCTAGGAGCCAGTAAAAGAACCCTTACCAAAAGTTGAACACAGCAGATGTAGATTGGTGATAAAATACATTTATTTATTTAAAATACCCAGTCAATGTTATTTTTATAGCACCCTTCCTAGCTAATGTACTTAGTGTTATTTTTGGTTACATTACAGATACCAAATACATATTTTGTAGATGTTACTAATAATTTATACATCTGAAACTCAAGAATCAGGTTAAAATAATGCTATTATTTTTGTTTCAAGAGATAATGTATGCGAATTATTCTTCCAATTTATAGAAAAAAACATCGGTTATACACATTAAACTCTATGATGTATCTAAATAAATAAAATTTCTTTCTTTGCTTATTCATCCAATAGATTAAATATTCTTTATACAAAAATACACTGCCTGAGTCCATTTCCTATGAAAGCTCTAGGTCTAGTATTTGAAAAAAAAACAAAAACAAAAACAAAAACAAAAACAAGCAGCCCTTTTTTAAATGTCAAAATTAGCTTTAAATTTCCAACAACTTTCTGGGGTTCGATTTAATTTCTAGACATACCCTGTCACCTCTCTATCTCCAGTCACCCTTTATTCAAACTCTTCCTTTTTTAAAGTATGGAAATTAACCTCTATTCATATTACATACACTCATCTCAATCTATCATTAAAGGTTTATCCTGAAAATCTTTTAATTCATCGTCTAATCAGTTTCCCATTTCCCATGAAAGTGCACAGGTCACAATAATGATGAGAAAGTTTAAATTCTTTTCATTACTAATACATCTCTAAGTTTTCATACACTTTCAGATAGCACTTTGAATCTTTTTCTCATGCTCTTCTGTGCCAATCCATTTTGTTTGGCCCTCTCCAATTTACTGGCCATCTTTTTCCTATACCTTAGGAAACAGACATTTACAGACTACAGCTTTTCGTCCTTTGCTTTCTGTGTGTAAGTTGTCAGTAGGGAGTCCTGTGCAGATTCTGTAGGGAGGGAGAATAGAGTATTTACTTTTCTCGTTTCATTTCCAGAACAGTACTTTGGGATGCCTCTTAATTCTGCCTTTATTATTGGGATTTAACTCTCTTGAGTTTCCAAAATGTCTCCATTATGGTTTGAATCTGGATAGTTTCCAAAAGGCTCATGTACTTGGAAGGTGAGTGAATCATGAACATTAATTGATTCAAGTAAATTAATCTATTGATTGCATTTGATGTTACCAGGTGGGGCCTGGTGAGACATGGTGAAATATTTCAGGAAGCAGGGCCTGAAAAATATCTTCTGGCCTCTAGGTCACTCTTCGGGCTCTCTCTTTGCTTCCTGTTGTCACACAGTAAACTCCTTCCCTGCGCCTAGCCCCTCCTGGCCTTCCAACATGTTCTGAAATCTCTGCTGCCTGACCAGAACAGATTGAGACCTCTAACTTGTGAGCTAAAACAAACTCTCCTCCTTTAATTTGAGCATTGGGTATTGCATTCCAGAGAGAAGGAAGTGACTAAGACACACCCTTCTGCTCTGATTTTTCTGTCCTAAAAGAAGTAACAGATCTGCGGCAAAGTCGTCGTACTGTCCCTCTAGGTTTCATTACACACACCAGCTACACTTGTTAAATAGCTCCTTTTATAAGATAGTACTCAAATTATTCTAAATTGAGTGGGCCTCTGGTATTAGAGACTCTTCTTATGTAGCCAATTATATAGCCATTGAGGCGGGTGTTGAATTGTGTTTCTAGCTATTTGTAAGAATTCTAGCTTTAAACATACATACATACACATACACACACACACACATATATACATACATACATACATACATATATATACATACATGTATATGACTAAATTTTGTTCATAGGAAAGAAGGGGCTCTAAAGTATAAGTCATTTTTACAGTATGTGTGTAGTTTCCACCCTTCCTAAAGGACCCATACTTTAGCAAACTGACCAGAGTGATTAGGCATGAATAATTTCTCCAAAAATGATTGTAGGATGTCAGCGTTCCTATATTACCTATTTTAGCTGATTTCCTTTGTTTATAATTTGATTGTTTTTGTGTTGAGCTAAATCTTTGGAAAGTAACACTTTCACTACTAAAATTTTTGCTATGGTCTTCTTGGAAATATCCAAGAAATGCTTAGTGACCATGCTTAAAATAGAAAGATTCTTACCTTACAGATTTTTAACTGGCTTTTAATTGCTGTTGGCTCTGAAGTGGAGGTGGGCTGGGTTTTCAACCAGTTCTCAGTCGTGGTTGTCATCTGCTCCAATTGTTGGAGCTCATTATAGAAAGTGATGATGCTGCTTTGATATTCCAGCCAGTTAAGTCTCTCACTTAGGAACTGGCAGAACTCTATCCACCGGCTGTTCAGTTGTTCTGAGGCTTGTTTGATGCTATCAGCATTAACACCCTCTAGAAAGGAAGAAAAAAAATAAATAAATATATTTCCTGAAGCAACAGAGGAAAACAGAAATAATAGAAAAGCCAATGTATTTCTTTTATAGAAGTACACATCTGATGATTTAAAAATCATTTCTTAATCATTTATTTACTGAAACATCTGAATGTATGCATTGTTTTCTAATTATCAACTGGAATTAGCATTACACCTTACCAGAAATACACATCATAAAATGTTAACTGAGAAAACTTAAGATGTAGAAAAACAGAATATATTTAAATAAAACCAAAAGTAGTTAAAACTATAATGGGTGGAGGAAGGTTAATCAAAGACAAATATTTTTGAGTATTTCAAAATAAATGCTGAATAACTACATATTTAAAAGATTTTAAGTATACACATTTACCATATAAATATATTACATACTTTTAACTTCCCTAAGTTTACATTTTTATTTAAAAATGTAGCAATGAGTTGAGATATTTCTGTGAAATTTTTTCAAAAGGATTTATCCAAGATCAATTATTCCCTATGTATACTGCAGCAATCTAGAGAAAACTTGTCCATTGATCCAAAAGCTCAGAAAATTAATCTTTTTAATATAAAAATTTTATTTACAAGTATGGAAGTTCATCTAAAAGTTTAAAATTACTAAAATCAAAGGTAAAGTAGGAGAACTATATCAAGGGCAAAAGGGAGATATAAGTACACTAATACCCCTCTGATGTAGCTTTTTTGTGTCAGAAACATGGCAAAATTTTTTGTGTATAATGTCTCATTTAATGTTTTTCAAAATTTAATATTTCCCAAGGCAAATTCAAGTATGAAGTATTCTGTACACACATCATGAAAGAATATATAGCAACATATTCAAAATCTCTAAAGATAGCTCACAAAATTTAGATATTTTAACTCATATAGAACTTTAATAAATAATATATCTACATAAAAAAGAAAATTAATTGAATATTATATATTTTAAATATAGCATTGAAGGCATTTTTCAAACACTGTACCAAAATATGTTTGGGAGGATATTACTAAGTTTCCATGTTAACAAAATGAAGATATTTGATACAAAGTATAAGCAAAGAATCTGAAATTTAAATTATATACAAACTCAGTTTCACAAAAGTTTTACAAAGTTTTAGAATTTTTCTAGAAAAATGCAAGGCATAATTTAAAAATACAGAGTGGAGAATTTTTGAATCATATGGCATAATAGCTCAAAAATGTGCCACGATTCCTTATGAAGAAGCATCTAAAAGAAGTAAGCCCATTCTGTAAGAAAGGTCAATGTCACCAAACATTCGAGGCAATAAGAGCTCGTATAGTAAAATAAATATACCAGTGGACTGAGAATGGATCTAGTCTTATTTCACATTTGTCTACATGATAAGGGAACAGTGAGAGAAATCTCCCTACTCTTTAGGAAACGGCCACCTCAGATAAACTCCTAGAAATCGGAGAACGAAAACCATAAATAAGTTCTCAATGTAAATAATATATGATAAACTTGCAAAAACCCCTAAACCCTAATGAAGCAAAAATAGATTCTATAATATCTACCAAAATCCCACAGGCTGGTTTAAATAATCTGTGTGGATAGTTAGTCAAAAGTATGCTATGTCAAAAAACACGAGGATGAAAAAAAAAAAAAAAAGTCAGGCTGTTCAAACACACCTTACAAAGGACTATGGTAAAGAAAAAGTCAACCTTGAGCACATCTACAGCACTGTAAACAGTAATACTCTACTTATATACATAATGTCCATAATAATGGAATCAAGGAAGTTAAAATACTCTAATGGGTAAAAGAAAGGTGAGATCTATATTTGGATAAAGAGGAAGTTTGCAGAAAGATATAGAAGTTAACAGCGAAAACTCTAGCTGGAGACCGAAAGAGTCCAAACATTTGGCTTCCCTGGGAAGCACTGGGTGAAGATTGTCTTGGGCTGTACTCAGGATGTCTAATATAGTTAGCACAACCAAGTTACCAAAAATGCAAGTAAAATTTACAATATTTTAAGAAAGTTTATGAATTTTTAGTCAGTCCACACTCAAAACCAGCCTGGGCCACCATGAGCTACAGGTTGGAAAAGTCTGTATTTACATAAAGTTTAACTTCAATGGGTCATATTAGATTATTCAAGTGGGTTCAGTTTTGTCATCTCAATGGGTCTCATTGTTTTCATCCATGAAAAACGGGACAAAATCAACTTTATGTGGGCTCTGAGTTAACATACATGAAATATTTACACAGGAAGTCTTACATATACTAAGAACCAATGAATATTAGACAATCATGCAGGATATGATAAAGAACAATTAGAAAATAAGAAAAAGTGACCTGATCTCTCAAGTATGAAATTAAGATGAGAGAATGAAACAGATCATTAATGAAAAATTACTAATATTTTAAAAACTAGTTAAGAGCCTTGTCTAACAGAACATGAGATTTAGAAAACATAAAGTGTTTAAAAAGGTTATGTTGATAAGCAGTGATGTATCACAAGAATTTAATAGTGAACTTTGAATACTTGTTCATTTATAATTTGAAATTAAGGACAACCATACGAAAAGTTAAAAGAAATTTCTGGATGTTTCTATCAACAATTTGGCCACAAAAATAAATCAGAAGTCTTATGTTTGTATGTAAACACTGTATTAACTCACATGTGAATATGCATGCTGCTCAATTGTGTCTAATCTGTCCTAAATAACCCCATGAGGAAATATGTCACCCCTGGCAGCAGCTAACATAATTCTCAGCTGAGCATAGAAACAGAAAAACTACACTGTACTTCGAATTCAACCAACACCAAATGAACAGCTTACTTCCTACGAAGGAAGATGGCAGGAGAGACACACAAACAGAAACAATAAGTCACACCCAAACACACACACACACAGTCTGTGCAGGTTCAAGTTTAAAGTACTTACACAGGGGACTGAAACACTGTCACACGTATTTCCCTAAACTAAAATTAAAAATGTCATTCGTTCAACTTCTGAATTAACTAGCCAGATATATGGCCATTCTATTGGTGATTTTTAAATAAGGTACCTTAATTATTTTCTAGAATGATGTATAAGTTTTCAAAGGGAATATTTGCATATGGAAATATTTCCTGTTATATGTACTTATTTTATGTATATTTCATAGGATGCTCCCTAACACAACTGAGAATTTCATGTTTTACAATTGTTTGTAAATGCAAATATATGCTAACTATCAATCATTGTGGCATCTGTTTTTCTAATATTTTAGCTGTTCAAGAAGACAAACACTGCCTTCCTCACCAGGCATTCTGAACAATACTTACGGAAACTATTTTGTAGTAACACATTACAATCTCAAGGATAATGGATCATAATCCATTCACATCTCATATTCTAAACAACCCCTGAAATAGTCTATGAATAAATATATTGCACCCAGAGGAAATGGATCATTACTTGAAGTACATCCATTAATTTTATTACTTGTGTACAGTGCATAACAAACTGTTAGAATAATTTTAATTGTGCACCACCTTCCATGAAAATACTTCAAAACTGCCACTTAAAGTGAAGTATTCCTCATTAAGTATATTCATCACTAGCCACGGAGCCCGGGTAGAATAATGCAAAAAAAACCCCTCTGTTTTCAGAGCTCTTGAATTAGGATATTTGGATTAAAAACTCAAAGTCGCTAATAAATAATCACCCATTTTGTTGCATTTTAACTGAGGGTCATTACAAATCCATTTGACATTCAATACAGTCGTCTAACCTGTAACAGAAATTTAGTCAGAATTCATGAAGATCTCTGGCTAAATTCTGGAAGATATTATAACCACAGTGACTATTAAGCCTTTAATTATGCCTTTTAAAATTATTATACACATACACACACTTCATATCCTGAGAGGATACAACATAAAAAAATTTACTAGTATATCCCATTTTTATTCTATATCTAAACACAGAAATAGAAGGGGAAAATTCAGGGTCATGCTGGTTTCTTGACTATGATACCTGCTTTTTCTATTGATTTCCCTTAATAGTAATCACTGTGACCTCGAAGGTCCCACACACGTGCACATTCATGCACCATACACAAGGATCTTCCTTTTAGAGATTTCTTTCATCACGAGAAAAATATATCTGTCAGTTAACAATTGTTGGTTGTGAATTCTATGCAGACAATTATCTATAGTATCATGTGGGATGAGAAAACATAAATTACCCAGACTAAAGAAGAAATATGAGAAAACATATACAATTATAGAGGATTCTTCATTCGCAATTGAGGAGCTGGATTATGACAAATATCAATGTTCCCATGCTCCATGGATGCACACACCAACTGCCAAAAATCTTCTCATTAAAATATAAGATTGGAAGGGTTGGAAGATTTTCCACAGTAGTATAAAGAAAAGATCTTGAGAGGCCTGATTTAGAGATGAGCCAAACTGACAATATATAATCCTGTTCCTAATCCATCTGGGGCAATTTAGTTGCTCAAGCGAGTAACACCACTATACGGGAAAATAACTAATGAGCTAAAAGCCAAAATATACAAATGAGTTTAGTTAATATTATATGAACGAAGACCCGTTGTCTGCCTTACCATTTTGTACTACTTAATTACAGTCCTTGGCATAGTTACTGTTAGATATCACCTTAAACGCTACAATCTAGCACTCAGGGGATGATGATTTTGACATGTTATTTTATTATAATATACTAGTAATTACCACTTTTACTTAAACATTTCCTTAATGTGATTGTCTTCGGGCTCTCAATTAACACATAGAAAACCACATTTAGAAATTGAAAGTGTAGCTTAATTTGAAACAAAAAATATCATTAACCTTACTACATTATTACTTTATAGCAACTCTTCTGCAAATTGTGGTAAAACCACTTTATAGTCCAAAGACTGGATAAAAGATATATGTTTATTTGTGAAATGAATGTTTTGATATAACTATTTTTGAGTAATTTTAATAAGGAAAATTATTCCTTTAAGCTGTGCTTTCTGTTATACATGACTAATAAGGGGATCTGTATATTCATAAAAGATTACCAGCTTATAATAATTAAGAATGACAACTAATCATAAATAGAAGAAACATCATAGATACACATTTTGGTATAAAACGTGCATGATACTTTGACTAAATTCTTTTGAAATTTCACAATCTGGCTTATATACTGAAAAACATTTATTATGAAGTAAGTGGTCTGAAATTAAATCTTAGAGAATTACTATTAATGAGTTACCAATATTATTGAGGTATTAAGATTATTTACTAGAGATTTCATTGTTAAACTTTTTATATTACGTTTGAATTTAAATAAAGAGATAGGGACAGGGGCATCGCTCAGCAGGTAAGAACGCTTGCCTAGCAAGTGCAAGACCCTAGGTTTGATTCCCAGGTACCACCTAAACTGAGCATGATGCGGCATGCCTGTAATCTCAACACTCTGAAGCCTCAGACAGGAGGATTGCCGTGTGTTTGAGGCCAGCCTGGGCTACAAAGTAAGGTCGATACCAGCCTGTATTACACAATCAGACCCTATCTCAAAAAAAAAAGAAAGAAAGAAAGAAAGAAAAAGAAAGAAAAGATAAGGAAGTTAAACACCATGGTACGGGTACATTTCTTTAAGAGAAAGTAAATAAAGAATTTGGTAACTCTTCTCTCAGATCAAACACAGCTACAGTAACATATGAATAGATCTCTAAGCACTTAAATTAGTATGCCACTTAACTTTGCTAGGGATCTAGGAAGATAATTTCTTGAGACTAAGGATTTGATCTCATATATATCGATGGCAAAATTCAAAGATTTTGTGTGCAAAAATTTCTCCAATACTATTCCTCGTCCTTATCCAGCCAATTTTTATTGACACAGGAAATGTAAATTAATGTTAATATAAGGGAAAACAGAAACTACAACTAAGAAAATTATAAATCAACTGAAAATCTATAGCAATATTCCTTTTTTGACATACCAGCACGCTCCATCCAGGCTGCTCCTGAACTCACTAAATATCCCAGGCTGACCTTGAAGTCATGGCAATCTTCCTGCCTACGCCTCCAGAGGGTTGGGATTACAGGTGTAACAATACGCCCAGTTTACGTGGTGCCGGGGAATAGGTGATTTGAGCTATACCCTAGGTAATGCTGATCTACCACCCTAACCCCATTATATCAGTATTCTATGCTAAAATTTGAGAAAGGTGATTTTCAGTTAACACTGCCTTTATTAGTACTATCTCTATCTTTTTTAATTTGGATACGCACGACATAGAGATTTATTAATATACTGCTAACAAACAAGCTGGAAATTTGTGATCATACATATCTTGTTTGACCGCTTTTTCTCTCCAAGTTTTCCCCCTCCCCTTCCTCACCCCATTTTGAGGGTGTTTTTCCTTTCCTAGCAGCCCATCTCCCCTCCTCCTTCCCTTTCTTTTGTTGGGATCTTTTTGTGCAAGTGTCTGTGGCAATCTCTTATAAGAGGCACCATTCAATGTCCAGCGCTTTGTGTTTGGTCCATTTCACTGAGCATCATTGACTCAAGGTGGCCCCATTTACTTTCACATGCTTCCTGTCTTTCTTCATGGCTGCAAAGAATTACCCCATGTACAAATACCACAATGTCCTTATCCATTCTTCTGTTGATGAGCATGTTGGATGTTTCCGGGACTTGGGTATTATGAACTGTACTACTATAAACATGGATGTGAAGACTTTAAGTCCTTAGGGAAAATGCCAGTAGCGCTCCTACTGGTTCAAATAGGATTCCTATTCTCAGCTTTTTAAGTACTCTCCACACTGTTTTCCACAGTGATTGAATCAGACTGCAGTCCCACCATGGCGCAGAAGTGTTCCTTTTTCCCCCACAGCTCCACTAGCAACTGTTGCATCAGTACTGTCTCTTTTTAGTCTATGACCATGGAAGACCACTTGCCCTCTGATTAAAGAACTGTGGCATCCATAATTCATATAAACCTTTAAAGATTTTATGTACTTTACATAACTCTCTTGTTTTGATTAAAAATGTTTCCTAATAATTTATTAAGCATATCTTCCTACATAAACTTTCTTCAAACATGTCATTACAGTTTTATCCACAATATAGTTAATAGTCACTGTTTGAATATTCTGCATATAACTTTTCTCTTTGATAAAGTAGAGCCAAAATAGAAATAATCTTCCAATTGATCATATCATGTACATGGCCTTGCGAAACTGAACTTATGCCATAAGAAATATTGTTTTGGGAGCTGAAGGAATAACACAGAGGTTGTAGTGCTTGCCTAACTAGCACAAGGCCCTGGGCTTGATTCTCCAGTACCACATAAACTAGGCCTGGTGGCACATGTCTATTCCCAACACACAGGAGGCAGAGGCAAGGGGATTACCATGAGGTTGAGTCCAGCCTGGGCTACATAGTGAGCTCAGGACCAGCCTGGGCTACAGAGTCAGAACCTGACTCAAAAAAAGAAAGAAAGAAAGAAAGAAAGAAAGAAAGAAAGAGAGAGAGAGAGAGAGAGAGAGAGAGAGAGAGAATTTTCAGGGCATGTAACATATTTACTGGTATTTTGTAATAACATATAAGGGTCATTTCTATATTTTGTAATTTTACAACCCATTTCTTAGCACATTTCTCAAATCTCTTCAATGAAATGCTATCAGGATCAAAAGATGTTTTTCTGTTTTCTTATATGTGTGAAAATTTTACCATTTTCAAGATATTTAGAAATATAAAGAAGCAATTTCCAAATGAGTCTGAGATAGCATTTTAGGTAAACACTGAAATAAAATGTAAATTATGTAGAAATTTATTTTCATGTCGTATGGTTTCAATCTGAAAGCAAGTAGAAGGGCCCCAAACCATCCTAAAATTTAAAAAGTAAGTTAATTTTATGGCATAGTTTTTGAAGTAGAAAATTCAGCTTGCTATACATGAGTACATATAAAATAGTTTACGAAATGTTTTAAAATAGATGTTTTTCTTCACATATATTTTCAAATGTGAATAATCTGTAGATTAATGATAAACATGCAAATAATTTATATATAGAAACAATCTGCACACACATATATATTATAATAGTCATGATTATGACCTAATTTTACATTAGGCAAGAGTGATTTATCTTAACTGTTGAGGACAGTAAAATCAGCAATTTATATGATGTCCTTAATGAAGTACAGTGATTTAGCTTTCAACTCCATTTCCATAAACAAAAGGAAAAATGTTTTTTTATGTATTTTTTAATTAAAACTCCATATTTGAAATGTGAGAAAGACGTTTCTGAACTTCTGCATTTAGTGAAATAATCAGTTTACAGAAAGTTTAATTTGTTTCCCAGCTTCACAAGACACACCAATAAACTCTAGTTTCTTGGCTCTTTGGTAGAGAAGCTAGTTAAGAAATAGATCTAGGAATCCTTGTACAAATATCTTGTTACGTATTTCAAGCACTAATTTTTTATATGGTTGATTTTACAATTTGCACAATCATAGGAAATAAAATTATGGGGTCAATCATTTGAAAAGAAAAAGAGTGCTCAAAATATTTCAGTTTATGACTTAGAAATTATATTTTATTTAATAGGACAGTAAATCTGTGCTCATTTTAAATAATTATCAGTTATGCCCAAAATTTGATGCTAAGAATGTATCAACTAAACATAACCTCCACGGCAGCAGAGTTGGGTAACTTAAATTTGTTACACAGAGTCAACTAAATGGAATGTCTCAAATCATACTCCCAAGCTCTACTGCTCTTTGCTAGCTATGCAGCCTACTATTTCCCCTCAGAAGAATTATTATTTGGTAAACAAAATTAACCATGTTTATGTCTTTTATTATGCCCTTAATTTTGTTTTGTAAAGGAGAACTTAAGCACTTAGTTAGTATTCATCAATTAAGGGTGTACTGTATGTGATGATTTTTCTGTAGGCTTCCAAAAATAACAAAATATGAGCATGTAGTTTCACACATCAAAAATAAAAGTCATTTCCTTCATTTCAAAATGGTAAGATGTATTTTGAATAATTCACTGTACGCTTCAATCAGATGATCGGAAGTGAGGTATGCTTGATATTTAAATATAAAATGAGATCAGTAAAAGAAAACTGATTTTGCATTAGCTTATTAAAATAAAAAAGTTATACTATACTCCCTAGGGAGAAATTATATAACAATTAAAAGACTACTTTTAGATCATATAATTTTCTGCAAAATGTATATGCTGTTAAACTCGTCAGCTGAAATCACCAAGCAGCATGCATCTAAGTGACAACTTATTAATATGTTTCTTTATCTATATATTCATTAACTAGTTAACCCAATTCTCAGCTGTCACATTTGCTTGGTTTTATTTTTAACTAAACATAGTCATGGGGCTCATTAGAAGTAAAAAATGAATTGATTTTCTATAAAGATCATTGACTATTTTATTGCCAATATAGCAACTAAGGCCAAAAATAATTTATATACAGAATTTATGCTGCAGAATGCAAACAGCTTCCAGGAGAAGCTGGCATGTACAGTAAAAGCAGTTGTTACATGTGTTTATGATATTTCTGTAAACATATCTATTATGAACTTTTTTAAAAAAATCTCTTGTTTGAAAAGGTCATTACTGCTGATGTTCATAAAATCACTTTTACCCAGAAAAGGATATAGTAATACAGCAATAAAATTTGAAAGAATTTTGTTCATATTTCACATCAATAATATTTTGTACAAATAGATTTTGAGAAATTCAAAGACAGCAGAGAATAATTTAAATTCATTTTTAAAAAGAAAATAAATTATGCTGGATATCTGTTTTTATCCCATTAAGAAACTATTTATTTACAAAATAAACATTTTCTCAAACAGAACCTATTCTAAATTAGAGAAAGTCATAAAAAGTAATGTAAGACATGGTAAACATATTTTAGAAAACAGGTATGAGATTCGAGCAATACACACAGTTTGTTTGGAAAAACTTAAGTGAAAAGTGATTTAAAGTCAGATTAAATTACTTCTTATATAAAATTTATTTTAATTTTTATGAAAACTTGTTTTCAAAAATTGGATAAATGCTAGCAAGATTTACATTAAAATTTACTTATCTGCAACACACCAATAATAGATTCTACCACATGCCATTTTCTACCAATGGACTCAAAGCTGAATTTCCCCCAATAGTTTACTTAGCATTAAGAAAAAAATAAAATACACAAACTCCCTTTCGTTTAAATTTTCATTCAAAGAGCGCTTGTCTTCTATAATTCAGCTGATAAATATGAACCTATGTGTTTATCAAATCCCTAAGAAGATTATCTAAATCAACTCCGTGTAATTACCATTCACCATCTGTTCCACCAGGGTCTGAGCTGATCTGCTGGCATCCTGCAGTTTTCTGAACTTCTCGGCTTTTTCTCGCTCTATGGCCTGCAACATGATAGCAGAGGTATTTCAATACAAGCATTGGGAATCTACACCATAATTATAACTTCTGCCTATTCTCTAAAGTCGTAGGACATTTCACTCTATTAACTTATCACGTAAATATAGAGACGCTTTCTTCCCTCTCATTTGTCTGGCACACAAAGCATCAAAAGGTCAACTCACAAACCATTTTCAACTTGAATTGCTGTTTTTAATAAGATTTTGATTATTAACTTAATTTATATAATAGCTTCTGGAGCATTTCAATGTAAAACTGTGAAAAAAAGTGGAGAAAAAGTAACTGCCAACAAACAGGAAAGATGTCAGATAATTAAAATGGAATTCATCTTTTTAAAATGCACCACTGAGTTTACTCCTCACATAATAAACATATTCAGTGTTAAAAATCAAATTGAGAATACATAAATATATAAACTGGAAAAATACACTAGCATGAATAATTTAGCAAAGAACATATATATATTAAATACAAGACTGGAGACTAATTTTTGTTCCTAACAAGTCAAAGTAGTCTCATTTTTTGAGGAAAATTAGGTTCAATTTCAAAGAACTTTCTAAAATTCTGTGTTCATTCCTCCTAATCAGAGGTAACTTTTGAACAACAAATATAAAATGATTTATATTAACAAAAACTAGCATTCTGTAAGATTAAATTTAGTTAAGGGTATGTATAGAAACATAAATTGTAAACCATGGTGCAGCAGAACTATATACTGCCACAGTCATTAATGTGATATATCTGTATGTTCTGTGCATGAAAACATCCCCAGGAAAAGAAAGCTCTCGTGCAATGAACACATAGCAAGGAAACATTACACTGAAGTTGGAGGCAGGAAGTTATGCTAGAGATAAAAGGACCATTCTTCAAAATGTTTAAGTCTCCAACACTGGAACATGTACTCCAAGAAGAGAAGGGACATGAAAAATATGGACATATTCTGTGATGCTGCACAGCCTAAAGTTTTGCAAGGATGCAAATGTTCAATAACTGCTCTGTCTAGTATGGTATATAATAGTCACATATCAGTACTAAATACCTGAAAGGGAGCCAGTGTGACAGATGAAACTCATTTTATTTTAATTTAATGCCAGTGAATTTATATTTTAAAATCCACATGTGGCCAGTGTTGATTATACTTTTACAATGCAGATATTGTACCTTCTCTTTGAAAAAGAAATAGAGGTAGAAATGCAAATGTAGGTATAGATAATACAGCCACAACAGAAATAATTTCAGAGAAACAATCATCTATACTACACTATTACCCAAGCAAATCATAGAATACATAACATGTTAATTAAAATCTAAAATCAGCGAAAAATGCAATAAAAATATAATGTAATAGTCTTGTTTTCTTTTTATTTAAATATCAAACTCAGCTGAAAAATACACATTTTTATTATTCTGCAAAAGGCTGTAAATAATAACCCAATTTTGTCAAGAAACTCTGAAAGTGACAGACACATTTTAGTATCTCGGATTCCACTTGAAAAATTCAAACACACAGATTGCTTTGTTTTTTGATTATATGCTCCTAGAAACTCAATCCAATTATCAGGTGGAAATTCTAGGGTTGTCTTGAAATTCAGTTTCACAAAGACAGTATTGAAAATTTGCCACCAACATGCAAACATGTAAGGTTCCTTTTTATTAGCTGAGCTAAAAAAAAAATCCTTAAAAATAAAGCATCCATAACCAGCATACAGTAAGAAGGCAGATCCCTCTGCAAAATTAACATTTTCTAACTTCTCAACTTTTGAGTTCTAAACTCCCTGTTCTTAGCAGCTTACTGGCAGAGGGATTTTCCAAAACTTAAATTTGTTCCCCCATTAAAAGGTACATCTTATTAGTAAAGCATTCTCATCATGTTAGAAAATATGGGCATACATTCAGTAAACATAGAATATTTTCAACTATCAAGATGGATAAGATTATGATTTACATTACGAAAAAATAAATAGGTGAAATAAGATATACTTAGCCTACTAGACAAGAACACAATGAATAGAAACAACAAAGTGAACTAATAAATATTCTTTGAGTTACATGTTTTAGCATTATCCTCTTTTCTCAGAGAGGTTTCTATTAATATACACTGAGTTTTGCTTTTTTTTTTTGAGACCGGGTCTCGCTCTATAGCCCAAGTTGGTCTTGAACTCACTGTGTAGCCCAGGCTGGCCTTGGACTTACAGCAATCCGCCTGTCTCAACCTCCCAAGTGCTGGGATTACAGGCATGTGCTACACGCCACCCATTATATGGTACTGGGGAACTGAACTCAGGTACATAGCTTGCTTAGCAAGCATTTTAACCACTGAACCATTCCTCCAGCCCCAAGTTGTACTTTTTATCACATGGATTTTAACAACAACCATAGCACCATATGTTATTCATAAATAATGAAAATAATTTAACAATTTCCTTCTAAATGTCATGATCACAATTTCTTTATTCTACGTATCTAAAGGAATAATCAATTAGCAATGCTAACAGAGAGACAAATTTGAATTTGCATATTTCAAAGGTAATGTTTAAGTACCTTGTTTTATTAACTATATTATTTCAGTTGCTCAAAGGAAATTAATAACAGTAACCTTTGCCACCACCACAATACCACAAAACCAATCTATGTGGTTGGTACTATTATTCTCATTTGAAGAAGAAAAGAGAGGCATGAAGAAATTTGTAGAAAATTTGAAAATATGTGTATAACATCATTAAAATACAGTTTCTTACATTCTACCAAATAAGAATTTCTACACAATATTTTAAAGAATTTCATGACAATTATGAGCCAGAATAAACGTTCATTATTTTATCCCATTTGATGTAAAAGAAAACTGAGCATCAATAAGATTAACCCACAAGTCAAAACCTTAGAATTGGAATATTTTAGATCCAATATTAGAGATCCATTCCTTTTTTTCAAGTTTAGCTTTCTGGGAAAAGTCTTTTGCTTCTAGGAGTATTTCAACGGAAATTAATTAAATACACTTGGGCATATCAGGATACAATTCATAATGAAGGTGAACTTTTAGTTTGGATGAAATCATGGATGGTCAAATTATTGAGCCATTATTAATTCATCAAGGATGTCAAGATTTCAAAAGGATTGATTGCCTGGCCCTTCACAATGAACACTAATAGTCCATGGGCTGATTACCAATGATCTGCATAGCCCAATTACAGGAATCTGTTGACAGGTGCATATTATGTGAATATCAACTATCTGGTGTGTATATATAGAGACAAAGGCCCTAGAAATAAGCAGTCAATGGACACAAAAACAGACAAGTTGACCAAAAGAACACAACTCAGGATGCAGACAAGCTCAAGCATCCTCATCTACCTGATCTTTGAGAGGAGTCAAAAGTATACATTGGAAAAAAAGATAGCCTCTTCAATAAATACTGTTAGGAAAATTGGTTATCCACATGCAGAAGAAGGAATCTAGACATACACTTGTTACTGTGCACCCAAATCAAATCAAAGTCAATCAAAGACCTAGATATTAAAACTGACACTGAACCTTCTAGAAGACAAAATAGGCAAAAAACTAATAGAGAGAGGCATAGGCAAGCACTTTCTTAACAAGATACCCAATGCAAAAAGAAATAGCACCCAGAATCAACACATGGGATTATACCAAATTAAAGAGTTTCTGCACAGCAAAGGAAATTATCAACAAAGTGAAGAAATAACCAATAGAATGAGAAAAAAATTCACTACCTATACCTCAGATAGGATCATACTAACTAAAATATACAAGGAAATGAAGAGAAAACCCTTAGATTCAAAGACCTGATTTAAAAATGGGAGTAGAAATGAATAGAGAGTTCTCAGATGAAGAAGTTCAAATGGCCAGTAAATACATGGAAAGATGTCCAACATCTTTAGCCATTAGAGAAAAGCAAATCAAAAAATCACTAAGGTATCATCCAACCCCACAGAGAATGGCATATATCAAGAACTTGAACAGTGTTGGCAAGGTTTTGGGGAAGAAGAAACCCTTTTACACTGCTGGTCAGATTGTAAACTGGTACAACCATGACGGAGCGTAGTATAAAAATTCCTCGAAAGGCTGGAAATAAATATCCCATTCCATCCAGCGATACCTTTTGTAGGTATCTTTTCAAAAGAGTTAAAGGCAACATATCACAAATATACATGTATATCCATGTTCATACCATCCCAATTAACTATAGCTAAAATATAGAAGACGCCAAAATACCCATCAACAGACAAATAGATACAAAAACCGCATTATATGTACACAATAGAGTACTAATCCAACATAAACACAGATAGTTTTGAGGTTCTGTAGGTAAACAGATGCAACCTGAGACCATCATGCTCAGTGAAGTGAGTCAAATGCAGAATGGTAAATATTGCATGGTTTCTCTAATATGAGAAACCTAGAATACAGTCATTTTGTAGAACTAAATGGAGGTGATAGTGGAAATTAGGGGAGAAGGGGAGGGTGCTAGAGTGCTAGAGGGCCAAGAAGGGGGCAGGGAAGGGATTGTAATTTTGATGATACACACACATACACACACACACACACACACACATACACACACGTGTGTGTGTGTGTGCATGAAATATTCAAGTTCATTGTAAATATTGTGTCATTCATATATATGTATATATCCATGTATGTATGTATCAGGTAAATGGAAAAAATAAGCAGTCGATGCTCTTCATTTACTTGTCATTGTTCAAATGACATCTTAACACTATTAGGTCACATGACTAAAGAGAAATCTTGGAAAAGAGAGAGGACTATGGGCACAAATGCACCTTTAACAGTGTGAAAAGTCAGTGAAAATTAGGATTCTAGAAAATACTTCATTTCAAACATAGTTATAGAGATTGATTAAAGACAATCATATTTAGGGTCGCAAGGAGGTGATATAAAAGGTAATGAAAAGAAATATGTCGGAGTTCTTTCAAGCTCACAGTGATGGTTTGGATGTGAAATTTCCTCCAAAAGGCCTCATGTATTTGGAAGTCGTCGAATAACTGTGGAACCATGTGATGGTGGGAGGTAATATCTGTCTTTAAGGGGCACATACTTGGGTTTTGACCTGAAGGAATTATGTCAATTTGTTGAGATTGGGTGGTGGGCACACAGGACAGAGCTTTTGGGTGTGTGTTGTTGACCTGTGAACCAGGAAGTGAAGAAGGAGCACCCACCCTGAATGTGAGAGGGGGCACAGGGCAGCCTCAAAGTAATCAAAGAAAGGGAGAAGAAACATTGTTAGAGCGTTCGGGAAAGCTCCAGTCTTGCCTGAGCCTCTAGACATCAACATGCTTCTGCTTTATTTGCCATTCTGTCTGCAATATGTGAGCAGCTCTCCAGCCTCTGCCATGTGCTTCCACTGTTGCCACTGTTGCCAGGCACCATGAACAGACAGTGGGAGACCTTCTGAATCTGCTAGCTAAGTGAATCTTTGCTCCCTTAAGTTGTGGACGTTGGGTATTTTGTCTCAGCAGTGAAAAAGTAACTAAGACACTCACCTTGCTTGAGTTCTGTCTACATATTACTAGCAGTTAGACCCTAAAATAATTTACCCTTTCTGAGCCACAGTGCTTTTATGCAAAATAACAATACAGATATATACCATTTATGGCTCCGATGGGAACTATAGGAGGTTTGCCATATAACTTATTTTCCAAAGGGAGATTACATCATAGTAAAGTATGAAGCTAATAAATATTAATCTGGGACAATGGCATGACAGAAACTGAGGTTATGCCAGACAAAATGGAACTGTGTATTCATTTTAATTTAATGCGATCTCAATGACTTTTAAAAGTTTAGGCACAAGTTTTGACACAAGAACTGATTAGAGTATCTTGCTCAAGAAAATGTTTGAGTGTGATCTGTGGATATCTACAAGTAACCGCACTTAAGTGTAGACAAAGTTGATTAAATAACCACCACGGAAACTCTGCTTTCTCTTATGATCTGACCATGTATGGATTCATCCACAAATGGCATGGATGGTTTTCTACTTTCAATAACATTAGATCTCTTATTTCTAATGTTTCTAATTTTCTCCCTTTCAATATAGAAATATCTATCATAACACAGAACAAACAAAATCACATTATACAATAAACAAAAGAAAAACTCAAAGAGAAACACGTTTTTGGAGAAGGAAGGACATAACTGTTCACCTAAAGGACTGTGACCTTCTTAGGTCTATGTTGCAGAGTAAAAGCTGGTCTGGAACAAACCTAAACCAAGAACCAAAACCAAAACAAAACAACCTCACACCCATTCCTCTATTCAGTATCATCAGAAAATTACTATTATCAAAGTCATCAATGGCCTCTAGTCTAGTATAGTCAAGATCAGATTATCAATCTTCAAATTATTTACCCTTTTGTTCTTATAGGATTTTCTTAAAGGACTGTTTTCTTGAGGCATTTTAGTGCCATTCTATCCACACACACACCCGCTCTTCTTAGCTCTCATTCGTCCCGCATTTTTATCTTGGTATTTATCACTAACACTGCATAGGTTTTATATATTCATATTGTTAAATTCTCATTTTCTCTCTTCCACACTGCAATATTAGCAATATAATGCCAGGTTCCTCTTATACTTCTCCGTTCTATGTCTAGTGCCTAATACACAGTTAATATGTAGTAAAGTCAAAATCTATCATAGTACAGTGTTTTCATGTACCATAATATGGTGTCTTCACAGGACACATGGTACTTTGTAAGGTGTAAGTTCATGACAAACTCTGGTGGGTATATATGAAGTAATCATAGAACCAGACCATGGGGTCAGATGCTTCAAAGTGAGTAAGTCTGGTTTAAATGAAAGTCCTCTGGGAGTTACATATTAGATTGGAAATATCAGCCTGTTCTACAGATTACCCAAATAGAAGACAAAAGTACTATACACAAGAAAGTTGAGACATTAAATCTTATACTGCTATTGCTCTTCCAAGGCTCTGACCTCTTATCTCCTTCTCTTTCCATTTTCCCGTACACATGCACACACACATGCACACACACGCACACACACCCTAGATTTCCAATTGCTTACAAGTCCAAGTCTAAATAGACTTCAATTATAGCTTCCAATTTCCCTGCCTTTTAATTTCAATATTAGTCCAAATAGCTACAGTAGATTTCAGTTCTATCATATAGAAATATTTTTCATAAAAAGTTACAAAATCTTTTCTTGCCACGTACACTGCATTTTAAAGTTTTCTTGTTTATAAAACATACTTGCATTTAATATGATAATCTGTTTCCTAATCTTTTATGTCAGGAAAATAGTCCAAGTTTTCTATGTATCTGTTTCCCTATAAAACTCAGCTTATAATATATGCATGTCTTCTGCATGCATACATATACATGTAAATATTTTAATCCTATAACTATTCATATATTAAAATGAAACATAATTTTGAAATTGTAACATATAGAACATTAAGTATTTAATTTGTTTAATATATGAACATAGAGTTAGAATTCACTCCTCAGATTCTAAGTTATTTGCTATACACAATTTCAACTAAATAATATAAAGAAAGCATTCACAAACCACTCTGTCAGAAATGGTTTCTGTAATATAGAATGAAGTGTATTTTCACAAAGATTCTTAGAGATCATCAGAACTTGTGAATTCTAAGACATACAATTTCATGTGTTAAATAAAAGGCATCTCGGCTATATAATAATATGAAGAAAAAGATACAAAAGTCACTAGCTCTGAAGAAAGTTCATGAAAAGGGGAGGTGACTAACTCTTTTAATAAGTGGATTAAAAACTCTTTATAACCCTCTTTCCTCCTGCACTGGCTTCTCTTCCATGCCTCCTCTATTCATAGCATCTTCTGGAGTAATAAGAAAGTAAGTTACAGATTCCCTGTGGTCTTACCCTGACTTCACAAGCAATTAATTTTCTCTTCACTTAACATTCTATAATGAAGTTTTGCCCTCTGACAGAAAGGTAATTTATTCACTGAAATGTTTATTCAGAAATTGCTATGTCCTTTATATTGGTTTAACCGAGCTCATTTTATGACATGCCTGTGTATCTTTAAAACATTATTTCCACAGGTAGTCAAACATTTATCATGATATAACCCTTATTTAAGTGTGGGACACCAAAACCAACTGACTGAAACAAACAGAAATAAGTCAATCTGGGGAAATTCTGGTCCCTGATTTATGGGAACCAACAATCAAATCAATGTAAAAATGGCTAGAAATCAGTTTGAGTAAATAAACAGGAAGAAGATAATTGTAATCTTCATGAAAGCAATAGGGAAACACTGATTTGGTTAACACTTTTTTCAGAGACCATCGGGAATACATAGATAAATGAACAAAGCTGGACTGATTTTCCTGTTGCAACAAGAGAGTTTAGTGTAACAAAACACTAGGAGAAGGAGCAGAGGATGTTAGAACACGCTTTCCATAGACCTTAGGCTTCATTTAGGAGATGGGACTAGGTGGGGAGTTGCCCTGTGCTGTGTTTGGATGCTGTAAGTGGCAACAATTTTGTTCTTGGTTGCCTTAGCTAGTTGCATCTAAATGGCAAGAACATAAAGGGCTAAGGTTATGAGTGGTACGGAAGCATGACTCCTGACAATGGAGGACTCTTATCTGATGTTGAATCTCAGCAAGTGTTCACATCAGGGTATCTCAGACCAGCTGCAAGCACCAAAGCGGCCTGGCTGCCCAACAGGGAGGCCTAACAGAAGGGCCCCAAGTCAGAGCCTGGCTATCAGCAGATACATTTTTTCTCTCTTTCTCAAATGAGTAGAAACAGAGATAACACGGTTGCAATCGGGTTTTAATGAGTTTGCATTGGCGCAGGTGATATGAATATTTCCAAAGAAATACATTAGTTAAAAGGTCAACCAGCAAGGGGACTATAATCTTAAACAGAGGAAAGCCACTATCTAGGCCTTAATAAGGGTTGTAATGCTAAGAGTAGTAAAGTGAACTTGGATGAATCCACGAGCTCTAGGGTTTTTTGGTTTGTTTTGTTGTTGTTGTTTTTGTCTGATAGAGGGTCTAATTCTGTAGTCCAGGCTGGTCTTGAACTCACTATGGAGCCCAGGCTAGCCTTGGACTCACAGCACTCCTCCTCAGCCTCCAAGAGTGGTGACTATAGATGTGTACCACCACCTCAGCTTACATGGTACCGGAGAATCGAATCCAGGACCTTGTGCTCGCTAGGCAAACACTTGAACCGCTCTGCCATTCCTCTAGCCCTGACTTCAAGAGCTCTTAAGGGAGCAGGGAGAAAAATCTAGATGACCTAGTTAGCTGTTGGGTTCCTGGTTTAGGCTAAAGGGAAAAAAGGGGAGAAAGCATAAAGGTGAGCCAGGAATACAGTAAGATTCATTTTAAGTTTTCAAGCAAACACTCAATTAAAGTTGCCTACTAGGATTTTTTTTACCTTTCAAAGTAATTTCTAATGTGAAACATAACAATACAAAACTGTACATATTCATGAAGTACAATGACCTGCTCTGTTACATGTACATGCTATATAATCAGGTCAGGTATATCTAATACCAGCCTAGACTTTTAAGGAAAAGATATGTGATAAAAATACATATTTGGGCATAAGTAAAGGGTAGATTTACTTGAGTGGAATAAATATATCCAAAGTTTAAAAATAAGGGAAGGCTAGTAGAGAATAAAAATATAAAAAGAAAAGTGAATTGAGATAAATAACCCAAAATGTAAGTGAGATAATGAGTACACAGTGGTGTGGCATAAGTTACGGGAGGAAAAAAATGTCATGAAGGCTGAAGTGGCTAATTAGGCCCAGTCCTACAAAAGAGTAAGGTAAGGTAGAAAATGTTCATATGTGTATTTGTAGGAGAAGAGGTAATTCTTCCTAAGGATGAAAGCCTGTTTAAAGGCTAATGACAGGAATCAGAGACTAGAGAAGAACTAAAGATACACATTTGCAGCTGAATGGAAGCAGTGTCCTTGGTACAGACAGAGAAGACAGACAACAATGGCAGAGAGATCAGTCTTAAGTGGCTGGTCCATCAAGGTAGAAGGCAAAGCGGCTGGAGGACTAGCACATTTGCCTTCAAGGTGCAAGGCCCTGAGTTTGTTTCCAGAGCACCATATAGCCAGGTGTGGTTTTGCATGTCACTAATCCCAGAACTCCAGAGGCTGAGGCAGAAGGAATGCTGTGAGTTCAAAGTTAGCCTAGGCTACAGAGCAAGATCAGGGCCAGCGTGGACTACAGAATGAGAAGACCCTGTCTCCATTAAAAAAAAAAAAAAAAAAAAAAAAAAAAAAAAAAAAAAAAAAAAAAAAAAAAAAAAAAAAAAAAAAAAAAAAAACAGATAGATGGCAAGAAAGAAACACAGAGAATTTGAGAAATATTATTTTAACTAAATTAGGAAGCAAAATAGACTGTAGACTGTGAATGGTAGGGAAAAAAGCTTCAGACATGCAAAAAAAAAAACCCTTTGAAATAATTGAAAGATACTGAAGAGAAAATTTACTAGACACTCATGGAAGACCTATGAAGAACTGTGTTATTTATTTAACATCTGAAGTCATGCCTGGAAAAGACATTTTATTTTCATGCAAGTGGGTGGTTTAATTGAAGAGATAAAGGAGGTAGAAACAATACATCCCAGGAGCTGAGATTGCAAAGGAAAAGTCTACAAGTTGGGTAGAAAAATTGTTAAACTGGTGTCAAAGTCTTCAACAGAAAAAAATAATATGATGCTATGATGTAATAAACAAGTGGTTAGTTTCAAACAACATGGTATTTGTACATAATGGAATACTACTCTTCCATAAAGACAGACAGATTTGAAGCATTTGTGAGTAAATGGAAGCAACTTAGTGAAATGAGTTAGACTCAGAAGGTTAAATATTGCCTGGTTTCTCTAATATGAGAAACCCAGAATGCAGACTATTTACAGAGTAAAATGAGGTGTGATATTGGGAATCAGGGAGGAGGAGGGTGGGATGTGAGGATCAAAAGGGGGGAGTGGTAGGGATTGTAATAATGATGCAATATATAGTGTACAAAATTCTCAAGCTTAATGTAAACATTGTATATCTCTATCTATCTATCTATACGTAGTGGATGTGGAGATATATTTATACCAATAAAAATAGGGGAGGAAACAAGTGGCATGCCATAAGTATTTCATGAAAGACAAGTGAAAATACGGTTCAATGATGCCTACAAGGCATGAGTTACAAAGAAAGAGGTTTTTGTTATGTTTTGTTTTGTTTTGTAAAGAAGAGAGTGACACCACTGCAATTGGCCCTGTAGAGCAAAGGGACCAGTTGTAAAGGGCTGAATGTGCGAAGGTATGACAGTTTTACAGTATTCTGGAGAGCAAATGTAGTTTCCTCGTAGGGCTAGAGTAGTATGTAGGAGAGAAAGATTGTCTAGAAAGAAGAGCTTCAGAGTCTACAGTCAGAGATTGTGGGAAGGCACAAAGCCCAGAAGCGACACAATAAAAAGGGAACACAACAAAGCCTAAAGATAAAGTTGCAAGAATGAATAGATAAGCAGAAATGCTAAACATAAACTAAACAGGACACAAGGTAGGATTAGCTGACCTGAAGATTTCTAGTGGAATTTGGCAAAGATTCGGTGAGTTGTAAGGAAGCACCGGGCAAGGAAGTACCCAAGTACCATAATAGCTACCTAGGAAGGGTCTTGGTACAACCTTGTACAGGCTCTTCAGTCTCAGACACCCTATCCTTGTGGTCACAGGAAGCTATTTTGTGTTGTTTTATTACTAATGTATGTTTCTATGTGCTCACTTCAAGAATTCTGAGTAATTAATTCAGCCAAAATTCTCAATTATGGTGACATGCACAGAACACAAGAGAGATACGGATAACTAGCAGTTTGGTACCATCCAGAATGTGCTATGGACTGTTGATTTTGAAAATTTACATGCATACAAATCAACTATGAAACTTATTCAAATACAGGTACAAACGCATTAGGTCTGAGAATCTGTATTTCTGACAAGCTCAACATAATGCCAGTATTCCTTGTTCAGGGGCCTCATTTGAGTCAAAAGAACAGAACTGTGCTGTTAAGTGCATCTTATCAATTTTATGAATAAAACACATGGTCAATAGAGAGAGCAAAAAATACACTTAAGTTTAAAAGGTTCACATTTGAAACTATATGAAACTGAACTTACAATGGTTTCCCATGTTCTTATTAACTCAAAACACTTTTCAGCTATAAATGAATGAAGAAGTGAAGGAGAAGAATAAAAGTTGGCAATATCTAGCCATTTTAATGGATGCCTAAAATGAATTAGTATCACTCAAGTTCATGAAATGGGCCTCCCCTGAGTTCAAAATAACTCACGTAAGTTGACAGGTGAAAAAGTTAAGAAAATTAATGTTCACCTGAACTTCATATCCATCATCATTATTATGTATTTCTCAATGATTTTTAATATATACATTATATTTAGACTGAAGGAAATGTCTGGATGGAACATTTCATGTCCCATTTTAGTAGGCAATTAAGAATGATGTTATCTCTGACAATGAGAGTTCAAGTTGATAAAAGTGACTCTGGAGGCATTAGAAAATCACTTACACAATATTGTACACATTTTTGGCACTTTCAGCCTGTCGTGCTGACACTACTGATTAAATGTGACTCGCTTGTATGTAACCAAATAATGGGAACTTTTTGAATTTATATTTCTAAAATGCTAGAACTAAATCTCCCTACTTGGTCAAACTTGTTTCAAGATACATATCTAAGATGAAAAATAAATTACATGAATCAGACAGATAAAAATTTATTTAGCTAATGAAATGTCGAATGTGTTTTATCCTTTCTGTGGTTGACTATGTCACAAGAATTTTATAATGCAGAATATATCCTTTCTAGGTGATTCTCTACTAATGAGACTTCAAAAAATTATAATAAAAATATGCCTTCAAATATCTACGCATCGGAAAAAGACAATATACTAATTTTCTGTTTATAATGTTAGTTTAATTTTAACACTAAAATACTAATAATCAGTTTCTTGAACCAAGCATAATCAATTATAATGCCAATTGCAGCATATCTTATGAAGCTAATAAGTAATTTGAAATACCTTTCCAATTTGTAACTACATGTAATTAACTCTAGAAATTATTGATACTTTAGGAGGCTGAGGCAGGAGAAATGAAAGCACAAGAACAGTGTGTGCAATTTAACTCAGCAACACCCTGTCTCAAAAAATAAAAAGGGCTTAGAAAGTAACACAGAACGAAGGTCCTATGTTCAATTCTCAGTACCACAGAAAAATCACTGACAAACTGTCATGTCTTCTCAAAAGTACATTACTTTATTTTAAAAGATCTTTTTGGATATCTGTTGTCCAAAATTGCCAACACCAGTGCAAACATGAGCTTCTGTCTGGGGTAGTGTTGCATTTGCAATAATGTAATTAGTGTACAGCTCATGAATCAAATGTTAGAAATATAAAGTTATGTTAATGCATACACTTACATGGCATTTTTGTAGCTAAAATTATCTGACATTCATACACTTCTTTAGCTTATTCCCTTTATTTACTCTACCTTGTAGAAATTATATTATAAACTGTGATCTATTATAAACCAAAACGTTTTATAATTGTTGATGTTGGGAAACCAAGCCCCGATGATTTTCCTAAAGACCAAACAGCTCTTATTAATACAAATTCATACTGTGAAGGTCAAATCTACAATGTCTTAGACGGAAATAAAAACAACAAATTATCTGTTATTATAAATCGTAAGTAAATGCTGAGATGTAAGCATCTTTTAGTTAACATAGCATAATACATAAATATCTGGGAAATATAAACTTGTTATAATTTTGAGGGGTATTACCGATTATAAAGAAGAACACTTCATGGTGCATAAGCAGGCTCCAAAGGATTTCTATCCAGTTGATACTATTCTATTTACTTTTGTGTTTTATTATATTTTATTTTATCCTATTCTTCTCCATTCTAGTCTGCAAATTTTCAAAGGCCCAGTGGTGAGATACAAAATACTATATGATGGAAAATCAATGTGAGTTCACTTCATGAATTTACAGCCAAATAATCCAAAAGTTGGAGAGTATTTATAAAAATATTCCTGGTCACAACAGATCTGAAAAGATTTTCCTAGGCTAAACTTTGGTTTTGTTTCATATTAAAAATACATATATATCAAACAACATTATATCATTATTTTAAGTCTATCACCTCTAATAGAATCAGAGACAGCAGAGAGAATTCACGAGCAGCACAAAGAGAGAACATATATTAAACCTAATGCAGAACCTACGTTGACTTTTTCTTTAAGGTCTGAGAAGTCGCCTTCCTTCCGATAGATTGCAAATTCAGGACTCTGCAACACAGCTTCTGAACGAGTAATCCAACTGTGTAGTTCAGTCATATCGACATCCAACCTAAGACAGAAAAGAATAAAAGCCACTTGATTATTTCTTTGTATGGAAACAAAAGCAATTCATTCACATTTACCAGTCTCCTCCCAATCGGATACTCATGTCTGATGCCTGTATTACTGTTAATATCACCATTATTTCCCTAGGTAGTACACTCAGACTTTGACACTAGCTTTGGTTTAGACTCCTATGATCATGGAAGCCTTTTTATTGACCTCAATGCATCAGTCACCTCTGTAGTATCTCCTATCAGCTATTACCCAGCATTTTCTTGCATGTTTGTGTCATTTGCAAAACTAATAGTCCCCAGATGACTCTTTGAAAAGTATTTATAAGAAGCTGAAAGTTCGTATTGGTTGCCTCCATTGAACTGTACTTCTGATATGTATGCCCTCCTGGAGTCTCCTCCTGAAGACTCTAAATTTGACCATGCAACTCAGTATAGTACATGATATATTAGAAGATAGAGGACTCATCCCAGTAATAAGTATTTTCACTCTATTTTGTGCTTTTGGAAGATCCACTCTGAGAGTGTAACTGTAATGGAAGCTCAATGACCCTGAAGTAGCCATGGGTTAAGGACATTTCACCTTTCTACATGGAAAGGCCACATGAAGGAGCATGAAGCAGAAGTCGTTGGAATAAAGCTTACTCTGACCATCGGATCCACTTCAGCAGCAGCTGAGTATGGCCAAGTATGTGATCCACCTCATGTCATGCAGAGCCAAAGTACTGTTCAATGGATGCTACCCATGTTGCAGTATTACAAAAAATAATATGTTATTGTTGTTTTGAGAATAAAATGTTGATGTTTACTATCCGGTTGTAAAAAATGCCTGGTTGCCTATCCTGATATTTAAAACAATCTCTTCTTTTCAGAGATATTTGGAGCTCTTGGAAACAAATGATTGACTTCGATCAAGTTATTTAGGCTTAGCACAGTGAAGATATAAAAGCATCCTAAGTATTCACTGATGGAAGGAAAGACAAAGAAAATGTGAATTACAGACATAGAGGACAGACAGACAGACAGACAGAAGGCACACACACACAGAGAATGCAATATTAATCAGCTTCATTAAATAAGATCCTGTCTTTTGCAACAATATGGATGAAAACTGAGAAGATTAAGTGAAATAAGTCAGACACAAAACAATTGATAAGACACGATCTCATTTACACATGTAATCTAAAAGAGTAGAATTCACAAAAGAATAAAGCAGAATGGTGGTTACCAGGAGCAGGGGACGCGTAGAGGGAGTGAGTGGTTGGGAAAATATTAACCAAAGGATACAAAATTTCATTTAGGAGAATTAAGTTCAAGAGATACACGGTATAACATGATGTATATAGTTAATAACAATATACAATATATATGAAGATTGTTAAGAGAATAGGTTTTAATGTTCTGACCACAAAATGATTGGCATGCAAGACAGTACAGCATTTAACCAACCACAAGGCATATGTGCGTGTGTGGTGGTTTGAACCTGGGATGCCTCTGAAAAGCCTCATATACTTGGATGTTGTAGAACGTCTATGGAATTGTGCGCTGTTAAGAGGTGGGCCTGGTTGAAAGGAGTGGAATGATGTGGCTTAGTTCAGAAGGGGCAGGTCACAGGGACATGACCCGGAAGGATATACACTATGTCTGGTCTTAATAGCTGATATGGCTTCTTGTCTGTCCTTCCATGAACAGCTGTTATCTACCTACCCCTCTGCCATGTGCTTCTACCACTGCCCGCTACCCATGAATGGAATGAGAACTTCTGAAACTGTGAACTAATATAAATCTTTCCTCCTTTAAGTTGCCAATGTTGGGTACTCTATCCCAGCAACGACAAATTAAGTTAGAATGTGTGTGTGTGTGTAAGCATGTTTTATGCCACAAATATATAAAATTTTACTTACATGTTAATAAATTTCAAAAACAAAATTGAAAAACTGAGGAAACAAGCATAAATTTTAAAGGGGTGATAGACATTTTACATGTGTTAGGTGACATCTATGATTTATTTGGGATACCAGGCACAATTCTAATGCATATACATTTTTTTTAAAAAATCTTAATTTATCTACATCAATAAATAACCAAATAAAAGGAAATTTAGAGCTCATGTAATCCAACAACTTATTATACAAATTAAACCAAACAAACCTAACAGATAGCAAATATTCTCTTAAAAATGCAATTTTTAAACACAGTTCGTGAAACATAACAAAATATATAATATAAGACACCAAATAAGGGTGCTGGGGATGAAGATCAGCAGTTAGAGCGCATGCCTAGCAAGCACATGACCCTGATTCAAGTCAACAGCAACACATAAAAATTAAAAGTAGCCAGGTGTGGGGTGGTCATGCCTATAATCCTAGTACTCAGGAGACTGAGGCAGGAGAATCACTGTTGTTTGAGGCCAGATGGGTCTACACAGTGATTTGAAGACTAACCTGAAGTACAATATAATAAAGATATAAAATAAGACATTTTAGTCACCATGCAGTTAACTTCTCCAGTATAATCATCAAATATCTGAATCAAGCATTTAAATGCAGTTGTCCACCTACCCTACTTGTAATTATTTTAATTATTTTAGATTTTACAGAATTTTCCCATAATTTCCTTAAAATCTGGCACCTGAAGAGACCATATTTTTTCCCCATTTTATTGATATGCACACACGCAAAATTTAAGGTTTACAATGGAGTTGAGCCTTTTACGCACATATGTATCTTGTCAAGGTGACAAGGGCTTTCCCACTCTCCTTTTGTCCCTCCCCCTACCCTACCCTCCTTCCCTCCTCCCCTACCCGACCCCTCTGTTTTACTTTGTTTTTCGTTTTAAGTTCCATAGGAGTTGTGCTCTGGGACTCTCATATCAGAGAGACCATTTGTTAATATGTACTACAACAGGAAAGAACAGAAGATGAACTTCTTGGTTTATAATACTTTCATGATATAATCTATGACATTAGTCTATGTTTTCACATCAATATTATATTTTCTACTCATGTTGAAATTAATTGGATCCCAAAATTCTTGGCATTTTTCATATAAACTCTCATTAAGTTAGTTCTATCAAACTTACACTTTCGAATTCTTAAAATTTAAGGTTTTAAATCATATAGGTCTTTTAAATTTTTCATATTTCATGCTTTTATATTAAAATTAAGCTGACATGGAGCTTTTCCCTCCATTTTTATTAGCATATATATATATATATATATATATATATATATATATATATATATATGACACAATGGTTAAAATGAACTTGAGAATTTTGTGCACATATACATTGCGTCAACTTTACATTCTCTTTCCCTTTTCCTCCCTCATCCCCCAACTCCCATCATCTCACCAATTTGTGTCTATTATTTATTGATACCTTGGATTTTCATATTAGAAAAACTTTTTGAGTTTGATTCACTTCAGTAAGCATGATGGTTTCAGATGACTTAAAACTATCTGTCTTTACGGCAGAGTAGTACTCCACTGTGTATATACACACATTGTTTTTTGTATCCATTGGTCTGTTGAATGTTTTGTCATTTTCCATAATTTAGATATTATTAGTTTTTCTGCTATAAATATGGATGTACATGCATCTCTGTTATATGGTATTTTATGGAGCTTTGCATAGTAACAAACTCTTTTAAAATACTCCCTTTATTAAAATCTTGGTTTTTGTGTTTTGTTTTGTCTTGTTTTTGGTTTTTTGTTTTTGAGATGGGATCTTGGTCTGTAATTTAGGTTGGTCCTGAACTCACGATGTAGCCCAGGCTGGTGTCAAACAGCAGTCCTCCTGCCGCATCCTCCCAAGTGCTAGGATGCCCTCAGCCCTTAGGTAATACCAAATATCCATTATTTTTGCAAGGAAACAAAGGCTAGAGAATTCGTGTGAATTGATCTCATAGTATTTTGGATGAGGAATTTAGCCAATCTAGTTTACTACGCATTCTTCATCTCAAAGACAGCCTCCTTACCAAAAAGAAATATTTACTGAGTGATTTCCCAGAATTACTAAACTAGAAATTGAGGAAATGGGAATCTGAATTCCTCAAAATACCATATAAATGAATACTTTCACTTGTGCATGAATTATTAACATTTATGGATTGTTTATTTTATCACTATGGTTATTACATTCTACATTTTTATCCATCAGTTTAATTACCAGATGTCTAATGTCTTCATTATCAATTTTGATTTATAAATAGGGTTCTGTTGCATGCAGTAAAATTTTTTCTCCTTCACTGATTAAATCAATTGTCTGACTATGATCATTTAGTAACCTACTAAAACCGGTGTAATATATTATCTGCTAACCAACATTCAAATATATTTACTCTAAAAATGTGTTTATACAGACATTTTCCTTTGAGTCAATATAAAAATCCCTCCTTTTAAAACGCAGGCTATTTTTACTCTTTCCCATTTTTATTATTGTATATACAGGATCCACACGGTTACATTGAGCTTGGGTATCCTGTGCACATATCGATCACATCAAGGTTACAAACCCCCTTCCTCTCCCCCTTGTTGACCCTCCTGCACTCTCTCCACCTCCCCTAACTTCCACTGTCACACCCAAGTGGTTGTATAAAATGCCTGTAGTCGGGCGTTTCTCATATCAAAGAAACCATGCGGTAGACGCAGGCTTTCTTTTGCCAGAGGATGAAACAAACCAGGAAGGCTGAGATGGTAATACCTCAGAAGTATTAACCAGTGAGTTGATGGAGAAATATCTCAGACTCTTTGCCATTCATTTGGACCACACTGATGTATACACACATGGTGTCTCAGAGGTTCCCAGCAGGATGCAGTCCGGGTCGCACCGAGCAATAACCTCATCCTTGCACGTGAACATTTTTCACTGGCTGCATCCTTTTCCTTACCTCACTTCCGTACTCTGCTTCCAGGGGTCACTTTTCTAATGAACTACTTGTAATGAGGTCCCTGCCTTCAGATACTCTTATGGAAGCCCAAACGAAAGCAATGAAGCAATGATCAACAGCTTTAAATGGACTCAGCATCCTGGGGTATGTATTTTTTAATTTGAACTCTGACTCACTACAAGAGTTATTTAAAACTTTTTTCAAAGCCCTCAAAACTCCAACACACCCTTCTTCAGATCTCTTAGCAAATGACTTTTTTCCCTCCGAGAAAAGAGAACAAATACCAGATACAAATTATTTCCACTTCCAATGTCCAAATCCTCCATTTTCCCTGCGTGTGCAATGACCCTTCTTTTCCCTAAAGTCAGTTCTCTTACTGGCACACTGGTTATTATTCTCTTCTTTCTCAAGCATCTATCAAGTTCTCATTATCTATTATAAATTCAACTCCACCCACTCATTTTACTGACATCGATTTTTCAAACAGGCCCTCTGTCGACTCGCACATTTCCCTCTTTCCCTCTGCTTGTGCGTACAAAGGCAGGCGTTTCTTAAGAGTTCTCCAGCCACTGAATAGGTTACTTACATCCTGTTCCATCTTTTTTTCCATATATATATATATATAATTTAAGGTTTACAAAGGAGTTGAGCATTTTGTGCACCTATATATCTTGTCTAGGTGGCAAGGGCTTTCCCACTCTCCTTTTGTCTGTCCCCCTACCCTCCCCTCCCTCCCTCCTCCCCTACCCGACCCTCCTGTTTCACTTTGTTTTTCATTTTCAGTTCCATAGGAGTTGTGCCCTGGGACTCTCATATCAGAGAGACCACTCGATGTTTCACCTTCTGCTTCTGACTCACTTCACTAAGCATGATGTTCTCAAGCTTCTTCCATTTGCCCACAAAAGCCTCCACATTGTTGGACTTTATTGAGGCATAGTATTCCATTGTGTACAAATGCCACAATTTGTGTATCCACTGGTCTGTTGATGGGTATTTTGATGTCTTCCATATTTTAGCTATTGTTAGTTGTGCTGCTATGAACATGGGTATACTAATTTTCAACAAAATACTGTTGGATAAAGTGATCCTGTCACTCTCGATGCAGGTCTCCTTGTCTTGCTGCCTGCAGGTACTTAACATTTAGTGCACTCTCCTCTTTGAAATTGTCCCTCCTTGGCCATCATGATACCACTCATCTAATTCCCCTTCGGTTTCTGCAAACACCGTTCTCCTTGCAACTCACTCTCCTCTGCCTTGTTCTTATGTGCCGAAGTTCCAGCTCATCACCAACCATCATCTGCCCTACTGTATTATTCCCGCTCACGAACAACCTTATTAATGCTTATGACTTAAATTGAAAATGATATATCAATGTCTCTGATATAAATATCTCAGTTTAGGGGATTTATTCTGAATTCCACTATTCCACAATCATCTGCCTACTGGATATCTCCATTTGCACCTTGCAAGGATGTCAAGATTTAATGTGTGATACTATCCTCTAAACTGGTGCTTGTCCAGCGCGGCCCAGATCTGTGAGTGACATCACCATCTGTCACTCTGATAACATCATCTTTGCTTTTGTCTCAATGTCTCTCTCCCCTGAAAATTCATGTTTTGAATTTTATCCCCAATCTTCAATGCAACACTAAGAGATACTCTTTAAAATGTGATTTATAAGGATTGAATACTCATAAATGAGACAAAAATCCTTATATAGGGCTTAAATGACCAGAGTTCTTTTCTTCTCGCATGTGAGGACACAGCGAGAAGGCATCATCTATGTACCAGGAAACCTTCCTCAACAAACACATGATCTCCTGTCACTTTGGTCTTGGTCATCCTAGACTGAAAAACACAGGAAAACAAATTTCTATCGTTTAAGATTTTTATATTATATTCCAACTTCACATCAGTTAACTTAAATTCTACTGCTTTATGATATTGCATTTTTAGGACTGGGGATCGAACATGGGATGTTTAGTCTGAGCTGCAACTCCACCCACTTTCCATTGTTTAGTTGAGAGAGGGTTTTGCTGAGCTGCTGAATTGCCAAGACTGGGCTAGCACTTGCGATCCTCCTGCCTCAGTGGTATTTTAAAGTAGCCTGTATGGACTAAGATAATTTTTTTGCATATTTGATTGGCTGCAAAGTCTGATCCATGACACATTCTGTATCACATGAATCTCTTCTTCTTTATCTCCATAACCTATGTCTTCATTTATGTAGCCATTAATTATGACTGTGCTAAAGTAATAATTGAATGATTAATGGAAAATCATTCTGGAACTCTCCAATCTATTATATGTACTACTAGCAAACTTGTTGCTAAGAACATAACTTATCGCTAGGCTCTTTTTAAGATAAAGACCCAATTTCTAATGTGGTCCTATATCATATGTCCTTGATGGATCTCATAACTCTATCCTCTATCCTCTAGTTTCCTTTTCTGAAGAACTTTGAGCTTCTGAGAATGCCCAGAGTCTTACTTCGCTTTTATCTCTCTTCCGGTAAGGGAGCAAACTTTCTTACTGACTCTTATCTGAGGTTTCTTTTTTTTAATTTTCCCCATTTTATTAATATGTATATATGTGATAAATAATATTTACGCTGACCTTGAGCACTTCATGCACATATATGTCATGTCAAAATAACAAACCCTTCCTCTCTCCCTTTTGGACTCTCTCACACCATCCCTCACCCCACCACCTCCCAATATCCCCCATATAGTTCTATGAAATCACTGTCTTCTAGGTTTCTCATATTAGAGAAACCATTCAGTATTTAACCTTTTGCATCTAACTCACTTCCTGAGATTTCTATTTCGGAAACTTGCCATGTTACTACAAAACATTTACACCATTTTGCTCAAGTTAATTCCTTTTCCTTTAAGTCAATATGAGCAAAGTATGGACCAAAGATTCTCTGACTCAAGAACATGAAACATCAATATGTTTGAGTCACTATAAAATTCACCCGTTAGTCTTTGTCTGTTTCCATTTTCTTATGATTCAAACTCTATCTGGTAAAGGTTGCCTACTTCTCTTTCTACGTATATGAAACTCAAACATGACTTGATACTACATTAACATGAAGTTGGAAGAGATTCACCAGGGGCTCCATTCAAGAAATCTTTCGGTAAGAAACTGCACTTATACAGGTCTGGTTTGCACAGGCTAAAATCACGTCCTACTGCTACCTCGAACCATTGCAAAGAAAATAGCAATGTGGTTTGTTTTTCACTTTAGAAATAAATATTCTTCATTCAAAAGATATTTTTAGAACTTTTTAGGCATGTATCATTCTGAAAAAAAATGTAAAATTTTATATTTCCTTTTTAAAAGCCAAACATGTCTTTGCCATAAAACACACACTAGTGTAGACTATGTACTAGACACGGTACTTACTTTATAAATAACAATGAGACTGCATCAGTCCATTTTTCAAGAAGTGTGATTTAGTTAAGCATCAATGTAAAAAAATGTTTACAGGGAATGAGGACTCAGTTCATGCTTGACACTTTTTAGGATGATCAAAACCCACCTTTTCAATACATTAGAATTATTCAGCTTCTAGACTTAGAACCTCTGTCAAGTAAATTGGTTATCTCTACACAATGAAGGCTTTGTGAAGTCAACACCATGGTAACCACCTGCATGCGGCTCTGTGAAGATTTTGAGGGAGGTCTGGACATTAGCTGGCATGTAGTTCTCATGATTCAAATCCATTCAGGGCACAGAATGTGAAAATCTACAGAAAGGCCTTTCCTCATTCAACTATCATTTGTCTGACTTTAGAAATTTGAGAATGGATGTCACCAAGGACTTGAACTTCCCTTCTGCTTTAGGATCCTAAGGAATGTTACAACAAACCTTTCATCATTTACTTATGTCACAAAAAAAAAAGGTTTCAGATATTTCTGGAAAAGCTGTCAGTGAGTTTTGCCTTTGGAAATAACTACTCACAGATATATAGGTAACAATTCCTTTCAGAATTACAATGAATCAAAACAGTTTACAATACTCTCAAGTGTTGGATTTATATTTTTCCTAATAGAAAAACTAATGATAATTCAGTGTGATATTCTGATTCCTAGGGGAAAAGATGGAGTATAAATCCAATTTTATATGATTCAGTCTCTAGGATATTCTGGATCTAATCGTACAAGCATTTTTATAATTCCTTTTGTTGATTTAATTTGGGATTACAGGTTTAAACATATGCCTGACTTCCTTGCTAAAACTTTTTTCTCTCCTTATGCAACACGCAGTCTTAGTATTTCATATTCAATTCCATCCCTTAAAATTCTAGCGGTGACTCGCATCTTCCAGCATCGTTTCCCCGCTAACACACTGCCAGTAGACATCTCTACCTCGTTATGCCAGCAAAGAGGATGGAAGAAAGAAGGGGACAAAGAAGCAGAATTTCAAAAGCCCTCTCACGCATGTCCACTGAGTGCCAATGGCCGACATTCAGGTCTTAGAGTCAGTGACATTTCCACGGCACAATGAATACAGTCTTCCTCTTTGATCCCCACCAGTCCCTAGCCTCCAAGTTAATATGTATATGTATATTTCACTGGTTACCAATTGGGCAGCTATTGCTTCATTGCTTCCTGTGGGTTGCTAGATACTTCTTACATGTTTTCCTTTTCCTGAGGATTATTCTGATATATTTGCCATGTTACACACAGATTAACTAAGTGCTTTGATTTCATACATCCTACACATCTTTAGAAATTGAGTACTAGCTTTACTCTCCAGTGCCTTGCTGCTGGGATTTTCTTTCCTATTTTGTACTACCTGAGCATGGGTATTTAATTGCCAACTAAAGATCCATTGCCTTCTTAAATACTTTTAAGAAAAACATGGGCATTATTTTCAATATCATATTAAATCTTGTATTCTGGGTGTATACTTTTCATTCATATAAATTACCCATTTTTAGTGATTTTTCATGCCACTTTTAAAGCTCTTGTGAAACTATTGTTGCTAATAATGGACTTCAGTACCCTCACAATCAGCCCAGCAATATATTGATTATTACTCATTTACCTTTCTCTCTTAATCCACTTCACTGTACATTTAATGAACTTGTATCATGAGTTTCTATCTCGTGAATGCAGTCTAACTGTACCCAGCATATAACACCATTCATTTATCGAGAACATTACGACTCTTTACTCTCTGTTCACAAAATGATTTGTCTTTTACTGACATAGAAAAACAAGACAAGACTCTTCCCATTTCTCTCCTAATGAGGACAAGTAACTCCAGCACCTCTCTGCTACTTCTGTGGCTACCTCAGCAGTAGCCTGCTAAGCCTTGTTCACTTCCAGCCTCCTGACAGGAGCCGCCTCTTTCCAACAGCTACAATGCTCTCCCTTGCTCCTTCTGTTAGAGGCATGGCTGCAGAATCTCTGAGTTGTGGCAAAGGAATGTGACAGTGTGAACTGCAGAGAGGGCCTAGGGCCTAGGGCCTAGGGCTGGTATCACCCAAATCTCCAAATCAACAACGGGCCAAAAGTAGCATGGCCGCTTTTCCTGGAGATACCCTAAATACAGCAGCGATTGAAACCTCAGCCCTGCCACTTCCCATGAAATAGCGAAGCCGCCAATCAAGCAAATGCTTCTACAGCAATTCCCTCAAGAGGTCACGCTGAGAGCTGAGGCTGTACTAGGTGCTACACGGCAATTCCAGGGGACATCTGCCTTGCCGACAGCAACCTTTAAACATGGACTTTCCCAGATGCCACCATCCTACAAAGTACACCAGAAGTATGTTGGAAGACAATGCCAGGTCACTGCTTTGAAATCCCCCAAATTGGTCCATGAAATGTAGAAAACTGCACTTGTGGAAAGGGCCCACCCCTTTTCTATATAAGCAGTATTGAAACTCCTGAGGTAAATCAAGGAGGACTCCCTCCTGCGCACTAACCCCCATGCTACAGTACAGGTCCCAATAAAAGCCTTCCTTGGGAGGTCATTTCGTTAGATTATTCTTAGTCTAACTGATTCTACTCGACCTGAGCTGGTAGCAATGAAGGCTACTAGCCTTAAAAAGCTCCAGAGTGTAAAGCGGCAAGAAGCTGAGATTGGCAGTGATCTATGCAGCACTCTAGAGGACCGCAGGAGAGTTGCAAAGGCAACAGAAGCTGCGGAGAAATTTCAGGAAGGAGCCAAGAGGGTATGAGCCACAGCTGTTGAAGAATTAATGGGGCAGCTGGGAACTGGCAATAGCTTTAACACTAAAAGCTGTCACATCAGGAGCTAAGAAATTCTAGCTTTCAAAGCTCAAAGCTGTAACACTAAGGGCCAAGAGACACTGGAACTCAATGCCCAGAGCCACTGACATCAGCAGAGGTACAGTTTGTCAAGTTGCAATTGCTATCTCAATTTAGCAAAAGAACCTCTAGTCAATTAATGATATATAATTGTTGATGAATACTCTGTTCCACATTCTTCAAATATATCTTAAAATATCTTATTTGTTATATGCAACTAGCAGTGAAATGATAATTTTACTTCCTTTATAAATGCAATCACTTATTTCTAAAATGGAACTGTATAAATTCACATAGTACAGGGAAAGTAGGTCTTTGAATATTTTCACTTGGAAAGAGTGTATTACCAAAATCTGTGGGACAGAATTAAAGCAATATTAAGAGGGAAATTTATAGCTATGAGTGCATATATGAAAAAACCCAGCAATCTCAAATTAACAATATAATGATGCAACTTAAAGTCCTAGAGAAATAAGAACAAGACAAATTCAAAGGTAGCAGAAGGAAAGGAATAAGTATCAGAGAAGAGATGAATGAAATTGAAACTAAAAAAATGAAGATAATGAATCAGAACAGTGAATCATGAGCTGGTTCTTCAAAAGGATAAATAAGATTCATAAACTTCTGGCCAAATGCACCCAAAGATGGAAAGAAAAAAGTCACATCAATGCAAGCAGAAATGAAAAAGGTGAAACCACAATTTACACTGTTGGATTCCAGATAATTGTTATAAGAAACTATTTCAAAAAACATATTCCAACAAACTCCATTCAGAACAAATGGAAAAATTCCTTGACACATATGATACACCAAAATTGAGCCAAGAAGACATGGAAATTCTGAACAAAGCAATAACCAGGGATGAAACAGAAGTAGTAATAAAGGATCTGCCAACAAAGAAAAACCCAGGACCTGATGGATTCACTGCATAATTATATCAGAACTCCGCAGAAGAGTTAGTGCCAATTCTCCTAAATTCTTTGATGAAATTGAAAGAGATAGACTATTGTTCTACTTCCTGGAAGCAAGTATCATCTTGATCCCCAAACCAGATAAAGCCGCAACAATGAAAGAAAACTACAGGCCAATTTCCTTAATAAATATAGATGCAAAAATCTCAATAAGATACTTGCAAACAGAATGCAATAAATTATTAAACGATCAAATACCACCACTGCAAGAAACTTGAGAACATCATGCTTAGTGAAGTGAGTCAGAAGCAGAAGGTGAAACATCGAATGGTCTCTCTGATATGAGAAACCCAGATCACAACTCTTATGGAACTTAAGAAGAAAAACATAGTGAAAGAGGGGGGCAGGGTGGGGGTGGAGGGAGGGATGGGGGAGGGACAAAAGGAGAGTGGGAAAGCCCTTGTCACCTTGACAAGATACGGATGTGCACAAAATGCTCAACTCCATTGTAAATCTTAAATTTTGCACTTATACATAGGAATAAAATGGGAAAACAAATAAATGCTAAGTGATCATATACCACAACCAAGTTGTCTTCATTCTTAGGATGCAAGGCTGCTTCAACATATGCCTATCAATTAATATAATGCACCACATCAACAAAAGTAAGTACAAAAATCACATGCTCATCTCAACAGAGGCAGAATAAAAAACCTTTGCCAAAATACAGCAACCCTTCGTGAGCAAAGCTCTGATGAAAAGAGGCACAGAAGGACCCTACCTCAAGCTAATAAAAGCAATTTATAACAATCCTACCCCCAACATTATCCTAAATGCGGGAAAACTGAAAGAATTTCCTCTCAAATTACAAACAAGATGAGGATGTTCACTCTCACTACTCTTTTTTAACCCTCCTATTTAAACTTTGGCCAGAGCAATCAGACAAGAGAGTGGAAAAAGGGGAATAAGAATAGTAAAGGAAGAAGTCAAAATACCCTTTTGTGCAGATGCCATAATCCTTTACACAGAACACCCCCAAAATGCTACAAGACTCTTAGAGCTAATAAACAAATTCAGCCAATATGTAGGGTGTAAAATCAATACACAAAAACCCGTAGCATTCCTCTGCAGCAACAATGAAAACACAGAGAAAGGGATCAGAAAAACAACCCCATTTACAGTCACCTCAAAGAAAATTATATAGTAAGAATCACCCTAACTAAGCAAGTGAAGGACCTCTATACTGAAAACTATAGTACTCTGAAAAAAAAAGAAATTGGAGAGAATTTTAGAAAATGAAAAGACATCCCCTGCATCTTAATAGACAGAACCAACATTGTCAAAATGATCATAACACCTGAACTGATATACAAATTCAATGCAAGCCCAAGCCAGGTATCAACAGCATTTTTTTTTATTTTTTAATTTTTTTTACTGAAACAAACCCAAATACCCTCAATCACTTGATTTTTGACAAGGGGCCAAAACAATCCACTGGAGAAAAGACAGCATCTTCAACAAATGGTGCTGGGAAAACTGAATTACCACGTGCAGGAAAATGAAATTAGACCCCTGTTTGTCACCACACTCTAAAATCAGATCAAAATGGATCAAAGAATGGGACATCAAAACAGAAGCACTGAGCTTACTAGAAGGCAAAATAGGTAAAACCCTAGAAGACATAGGGACAAAGAAATTTCTAAACATGTAGCCAGCTGTACAAGAAATCTCAGCAAGTATCAACAAATGCGACGCCATTAAACTAAAAAGCTTCTGCACAGCAAAAGAAACAATCAATCAGGTGAAGCAACAACCCACAGAGAGAAGATCTTGCCCAGTAATATTTCAGGCAAAGGATTTATATCTAAAATATACAAAGGACTCATAATAAAAGTAAAACTTCCTAAAATAAATGACCCCGTCGAGAAATGAGCAGCTGAAATGAAAAGTAGCTTCTCAGAAGAAGCAAAAATGGCCAAAGAGTACAGGAAAAAGTGTTCTCCATCACTGGCCATCAGAGAAATTCAAATTAAAAACAACGCTGAGGTTTCACCTTGTTCCAGTGAGAATGGTATACATCAAGAACTCGAAAAACAACAATTGTTGGTGAGGGAGAGGAAAAAAAAAAAAGGAACTCTGATCCACTGTTGATGGGAATGCAACCTGGTTCAACCATTATGGAAAACAGTCTGGACATTCTTTAGAAAGGAAAGAACAGAAATCCCATTTGATGCAGCTATTGCTTACTGGAAATATTCCCCAAAGAAAAAAAGTCAACATAGCAAAAAGACACATGTATATCCATGTTTACAGCAGCACAATTCCAAATCCTGGAAACAACCTACTTGTCCATCAACAGAGGAATGATTAAAGAAGACATGATACCTATAAAACAATGTAGTACTTACTACACAACCATAAAGACAGACGTATATGAAGCATTTCAATGAAAATGGGGTCAACTTGAATGAATAATGCCCAGTGAAATTGACCTAACACAAAAGACTGACTATAGATGGGTGTTCCCCTTATGAAATTCCCAAAACTATGGCATAAAAAGGCCCCAACACTGGTGACAGGGTAGAAAGAAGGGTAATGGACTGCTAGAAAATGGATGCATTATCTGAAAAAGGGGGGAGGCCATAGACGGTCACTGATACCCCAAGCCCCACATCTAATGGGTTACAGAACTGGAATTCATATAAATAAATAAATGAAATTTGAGGTAAGATTTTTGAAATGTCCCTTATTATGTTTTTAATGATCAACACCTTTCAGAGTTTTAAAGATATTTACTCCCACATTGGTTCACAGGTAATGTCTCATCCCAGACTATCTGATAAACTCCTATTCATCACGCAAGTCCCAGTTTAGGACTCATTTATTCCTTAAAGGTGTTCTTGACCAACCTCTCTTCTGTATTTCCCCTCAATTTTACTTCTCGGAAAGATCACTTGGCCAGGCAGCCTCTCTGTTAGCTGTCTGTGTCTCACTCTGTCTTTGTTGCCTTCGTGACTACATTAAAACTGTAACAGACTCGAATTAAATGTAACTCATGGAGTTCTCACAAAACAGCAAATGAAAGTCAATCTAAAATTTATTAATTTTGAAAAAATAGTACTTTGAGTTGTGTCAAGTCTACATTCATATATTTTCACAAATGTAGATTTCAAAGGAAAATTCTACTTGACCATAAGAAAAGCAAGCTAACACTTAGCGTGTCAAGACAGTTTGTGTACACAAACAGATGTTCATGTTTGTGTGTGTGCACATGTGTATACAGTTTATGTTTTCCTTTGTAGGAGGGAAGAATATAGGGCCACATAATTATTTCATAGATCATAATATTTGGGATGTATATGTTTGCATGTGTGTGTGGTATAAGCATAAAGATGCTACAATGAAAAATATACTCAGTGAAAATCAGGTGCCAGGTTTTAATGTCTGATGTTTATACTGTATTCTTAAGCAAATTACGTATTTACATTGAACAGTAAAAATTTAAAAGACATCATCAAACTGGTTACTTTGGTTTGGGTCCAAAATGCCCCTCAAAAGCTTCATGTATTTGGATATCAGACTGTCTATGAATTCCATATGCTACTAAGAATTGGGAACTGCGTGGGACAGGTAAAATACTGAGGGTGTAGCAGACTCCTGAGTATGGCCTGGAAGGATATACTCCTGCCCCGACTTCTTCCCAGGCCCGATCCATCTTGTAATGCTATGGGCAGCTCTTCTCTGCCAAGACCCTTCTGCCACTGCTAGCCAACTATGAATGGAATGAAATCCATGAGTTAAAAATAACGCTTTCCTCCTCATCCCTATCTTTGTGGTTGTTGGGTATTATAAATCAACAATGAGAAAGTGATTAAGATAGAATTAAATCAGTGAAGTAGAGTCATTCTTGTGACTTTTCATGGCAATGTGGTCTAGACGCCCTTGAAAATGATATGTGGAAGGATTTCGGAAAGGTTTGAAGATGCTAACTAAAGGATCTTAGAGTGCTATAAACTGACCTGGGTGGGAGACTCTGGCCAGAAGTCATAGCTCAAGTGACAAGGATGCTGATAGAAATGAAGGATGAAAAAGCCAGCCTCAAGAGATTTAAGATGGGAAGAATACTACTGGCAACTGGTCAAGAAACCACAGACGCTACATTCTGGCAAAAAGTGTATAAGCATTTTGCTCCCTCCAGAGACTGCCTGAAACCGAGATCAAAGGTGGTAATTAATTCAGTGGAACAAATACCAAGATAGCCCAAAATTTAGGCTGCTACATGGGTGCTTCTTGCAGTTTTTAGCCAGATCTATGCTGAAAAGAAAAGAAAACAACAAAACAGAGGAAAAAAGATATTAAAAAGTCCATAAATTTTGCCAGAATGAAAAATACCACAAAGTTGGGGCAAAAGAGCACATAATTGTTGAAGAGATTAGTGCTAAACAGAAGCTAGTACCTTGCACAGGATTATTGGAAAGATGTCTTGAGGGCATCTAAGGAATCCACAAGACCATTGCTGTTTATTTCTTCAACGATACAAAAGTGAAACACTTTGCTTTGAAAAGAGAGCCCCAGAGTACGCTGCAAGGTAACCTAAGAAAGAGAATGCCCAAGGAGTTCAGCAACTAAGAACTCTGCAGCCTCTGTGGTCATGTCCAAGGGATCCACAATACTGCTCAAGCCAGTGGCAGACTTTGATGTCATATTCATGTTGTTGTTTCACAGGCATGAAGAATTCAAGAGTTGTGGGATCGTGGAGGCTTCCAACCAGATGTGAAAAGGTCTTCAAGTCCATGCAGTGTGCCCCTATGAGTTCAGTGACTGAAGCTATGAAAGAAAACCTGAATGTACAGTGGAGACCCAGGGAAATTTGGAGATACCAAGAAAGTGAATCACTTGCTGGGGAGGCATAGGCTTTGAAAGAGCCAGGGAATTTGCAGCCAAAGGCAACCCCATAGGAGCTGGGCTGCCCTAAGCTTTGGGAGCTCGCAGCTTGCACCAGGTGCTGGATATGGAGCAATAGGATTTAATGGACCCACAGTATTTAATGTTTGCCTTCCTGGGTTCTGACCTTGCATTGGTCTGATTGTTTTTCTCTCTTTCTATTCCTTCCCTTTACAATTGGAAAGTTTATCCTGTGCCATTGTACATTGGAAGTGTTTAACGTTTCTTTGATTTTTCACAGGAGCTCACAGCTCAGTTTCCCTTGAGTCTCAGAGGAGACTATGAACTTGGACTTTTTAGTAGTGATGAACTGTCAAGACTTTGGCAACTCTTAAAGCTAGACTAAATGCATATTTCGTATATGAAAGTGAATCTGAATTTTTTGGAGAATAGGAGATGTTATGGTTTCGATCTGAAATGTTCCCCAACTATGTATTGGAATGTTGTGGATTATCTACGGATTTCATGTGCGCTTGAAGGAGGCAGATGGGGCCTTTTTGGGAAGAGTGGATTACTGTGCGTGTGGCCCATCCTTGAGGGTATTGTAGTTCACTGAGCATGTGGCCTGGAAGAACATGCTGCTCCCCCAGCCTTGATCCTTCCTGCTGTGATGCTGTGAACAGCTTTTCTCTAGGTAGGGTCGCTACTGTGTATTTCCTCCACTGCCAGCCACCTGCAAATAGACTGAAACCGCTTAAAATGTTAGCTAATATAAAACTTTCCTCTCTTAAATTCTGGGTGTCGGGTATTGTGTACCAGCCACACACACACACACACACACACACACACACACACACACACACACACTCTAACCAAGACACTTGTCTTGAAGTAAAAAATTCTGCATATGCTTTTAAAATTATGCATAAATGTTTACTTACCTCTTTAATGAGGTTCTGCACTGAGACACAAAATAAGGTCAGTTTTGCTTATATTTCACCTTTGATATTCTAATCACATTAGTTTATTCATCTAGCACTCAAATCAAACAAAATCTAACGATGTTTTAATTTGAACAGTTTCTATGGTACCTACAACAATATAATGGATAAGGACAACATCTTTCTTCACTTGGCAAAAACTACTACATAACTAATCTATCAAATAACCTACTGCTTATGTTTTCATGGTGTTAAATATATTTTTAGCTTTATATGTGTAAATTTGAGTGATTTAATCATAAAATAATGATTCAGTACAGTGAACTCTAATGAGTCCAGTTTGCACTGAAACATATCTTTCAAAGGTACTAAAAATCCATTTGTGAGTATTTACCCTATTCTAAAAAAATATCTATTGAATGTATGTCTCAAAATTTAAAGGCTAGTGCAAACTTAAAATACAGTCCATAAAACTATTATCTTTATCATGTATGGCATGCCAAATTATATGTTTAATGTATATAAAATATTGCCTTTAAAAGATACACCCATGGAAACAGACTTAGTAATTTAATGTTTTAGATTACTAACACCAGAAAAGTCACATGAGTTATCTGGCATTGACATTAATTTTGTACTGCTTATTACTGACTGCACTGAGTAGTATTAAGCTTCTACAAAATTTTTGCTTCCCTAAGAAAGAGTAAAACAAAATATTTCAATATCTGGTAGATAAAAAAGACTTTAATCTCCCAAATTAAATTTTACATCAAATCATAGTAATTTCAAAATTTGTTGGTAATGTCTATTTCTAAAGCATGGCATGGATGAATTTTACATCTTCTGTTCATATAACTTCCATGGAAACTATCTCAAAAATTAAAATCAACTGAAATTCCCCTAATTCTACGATGCTAAGTATATTAAATAAGTTAGTTATAATGCCAAGGATTGGGAAAGCACATAGACAAAAATTTCATGACCCAGAGGTTTGTAAATAAAATGTTAAGCCACAGATGCCCCTAGCTTATTTTTCATTTCAATAAACTGAAAGTCCCTCAGAAACAGTAGTGTACAAGAAAATCAACTTAACTGTTTAAAGGAAACATTCTCTTTAGTGATAGATGAAATATAATCATAACAAATCTATGATCCTACAAAAGTAATATGCTTAACTTGAAAATTCTGAGCCATTTATTTTCAATCAAATTATAAGTTTATTTAAAATGAAGAAAACCAAAAGTTGTAAATGTCCTTGTAAGAAAAATGTGGGCCACTAGAGGGCGCACATTCCCTTGATACACTTTGTTCCTAAATTTGGTTTGTCTTTCACTGTCTTATCTACATAAAGATAACATGGTGACAAATGGATTCTTGAAGGGAAGTTTCTTACACAGAAATATAAAATGTCCCAATATACAGATAAAATGGTGTACAAAGAACATGTTAGTAAGACATCCTCAGTTGCACAGTTAAAATGCTTTCAGCCATTTTGACATACACACAAATGTATCTTTAAACCCTAATAAATAACACAGTCCCCTGCTAAGACAAGTCCATTGTTTGAGGATATATGGTTAATTCAAATAATGTGGCAATTTCTGGGCTTTCTAACTCAGCAATAGTTTTTTCTCAGTTAACTGATGAATTTTTTTAACATTTTAGAAATGTGTGGAACATCGGGCTTTTTAAATCTGCTTATGGCTATATGCTTGTACCATTTCTTAATAGATTAATATATCTGCACACTACATTTATATTCAATAAATCTCAGGACCAAAAATGAAAAGCATTTTAAGCATGTTGATCATGTCAGGTTTTCATGAAAAAAAAATCAATTTCACCTAACTACTTGTATGTTATTCTTTATAGGTTTTACTTTCATACAGTGTTTTGGTGACCTTCAATAGTATGAACACACACTTGGAACTATGGAGTTAAAAATTAAAATTCAGGTCTTCCTGAATCCAAATATTTCTACTACACCAGTTTTGTTTTTTCCAAACGTAAGGGAACTCGTTTTTCTTAAATAAGAAACTCAATATAAAATTCGTGGCTTTTTTTTCCTTACATAGTATAGTAGCATATTTTACTAGTTATGACTGTGCTATTTTGAATTATTCCAAAATTTGAAGTCTCTGACATAAAGAATGATTATGAATATTTTATTAACCTAATCTTTTTGAGTTGGTTTCATATTTACACTCTGATGTCATTATAGTTTCTTCTTTGGAGGCTTAATTTCATAAAATACCCCAACTACAATCTTGTAATGTATTTTCTGACATCAGAACTAATATTGAGAGTATCTGGTGAGGGTTATTATCCATGACAACCAGACGTCTTATATTTGGAAAAACAGTCCATTAGCACTTTGATACTGCAGAAGACATGTTACTTTCTTTTGGAATGAAAGACATTGCTGTATAGAAAGAATTTGACAAATTCTTAATCAGTATCTTTCTAGGTTTTAATTTCAGCTAAGAATCTCCTAAAATTCCATTTAACTTATCAAAAGAAGGCAAGGCATGGGGTTTGAAATGCAGTATCCCGAGCTAAGCTATTACATTCAGATCCTGTCTGCATAGTTTCCTACAAATCATATGACCATCAGGACGTCATATGAACTCACTTTTGTCACTGGAGCACTGGAGGGCAAGAATATAACTTCTTCTGGTGCTGTTTTTAGTGTTAATAACATGAATATTTTCAATACATTTAGAAGAGTGCTTGACATACGACAGTATATATATATATATATATATATATATATATATATATATATATATATATATATATCAGCTACTGTGGTTTCCTCTTCCATGACTCTTTAACTATGTTTAAGCCTGAGTTTTGTCACTTTTCACTTACTCAGATGTTGAGCGTGCTCATATTTGTTTAGTACAATGAAATAAAATTCATTACTGAAATGACAAGAATAAAAGCTTGCAAACATAGCTGTAAGAAAGAAAATAAAACAAAGAAAAATCATTAACAACAAAATCAAAACTATTTTATTCTTTAGCTCAGGAATCACAAATTATGATCCATGGGACAAATATGACCCACCACTTGCATTTTTTAAATAAAATTTTATTGGGGAAGAGCCAAGGCCACTCCTTTATATATGCTAATGGCTGTTTTCTAGCTGCAGTAACAGAGCTGAGCAGTTGCAAAAGAAGTTATATGCTACACAGAGCCTACAATATTTACTTTCTGGCTCTTTAAGGAAAAGACTTTGCTGGCCACTTTTCTCCTTTATGGAGTGAAGGCAACATGTCCTTTCCCAACTGTTAAGTGGCAGGCAAATGGCACAACTGGCAGTATCCATGCTACTCCTTACTCTTACATTGAGTACCTTTCTTTGCTACACATGAACTTAACTTTCAACCTCATCACCTAATTTTCTTCTTCCTTTATCCATCCATTTAATGAAGTTCTGTATATATACAGGTTGTCCCCTGTAACTGAACTGCCATTTCCCCTAATCATGAGCCTAATATTTGCTATATTTTATCTGTCAAATCAGATGCCAATTTCTATGTCCGTGTCAAGCTACAAGTAAGGTTTTCTTCTTTGCAACTTTTTAACATTTTATTTGTATTTTTCTCTTCATTCCTTAGTTTAGGCTGGAGTCTAAGCTTCCTGTGGGAAGATTTAAGCATGGTTATGACAACTGGAGTGATTTACAAATCACAGTGGCTCAATGGACTCTCAGTGTGAATGAACAGCAAAATTAGTATGAAAACTAATGTATCTGTCACTTTCTTTCAGAAATGCTGTAGACTCATACTGACTACAAGAATATTCAAAGAAACCCACCACACACTAGATGTGCCATGGACCCCGTGGGAGACAATTTAAACTTTAAACACTCTCAGTGTGAAAGCTGACTGAGTTTAAAGGACTTCAACATGCTTTTATGTTGTGGGTCTTTAAAGTTTAAATAACTTCCAGTCAGGGTTCAGAAACTATCTAGTGCAATGTGGAAAAGCCATTTAAATCTGACATGTTCTTACTGCCCCACTGCCACTTTCTCAGCATCATGACCTGTTTCAATTCAACTACTTCATTGAGTGAACACCTCTATGAACTTTAGTTAAAATACAGTAAATCTTACTGCTTTACAAAAGCCACTTCTCAGTTCAGGATGCCATAGCCTTGGTGGCTTAAGAAATAAATATTTACTTTTTCATTGATCTATGGGCTAGAACTTCAAGAGTGAGTGGCCAGCAGTACGAGTTTCTGGTGAGGGACCTCTTCCGGATTCATAGGTGTCCCCCTCGCTGTTGTCTTGTCACAAGGCAGGGAGAAAGCAAGCACATTCTCTGGTGTCCTTTCTTAGAAGGGTACTAATCTCATCCTCCCGGTCCCATCCTCATGATTTTATATACCCTCATTATCTCCCAAAGATTCCATCTTCATATGCCATCACATTGATGATTAGGATTTCATCAAGTAAATTTTAGAAAGACACAGTTCAGTTCACAGTCATCATTTTTATATCTGTGGCAAAATGTGTGTTAACTTCAATAGATATGATACAGGTTTATGATTAAAGAATACTTCAGTAAGAGTATTGTCAAAAGATACCAGAAAAATAATAATATTTTCTATTATTGCAAAGTGCAGCAATGGGAAAATAATTGTTCTATTTTTGAGACAGGGTCTCACTCTGTAGTCCAGACTGGTCCAGAACTTACTGGGTAGCCCAACTGGCCTGTGGACTCATGACAATCCTCCTACCTCAGCTCCTGAGTGCTGAGATTACAGGCATGTACCACCATACCTAGCTTATGTGGTACTGGGGAATCGAACTACGGGCCTTACACTTGCTAGGCAGCCACTTTAACCACTATGCCATTCCTCCAGGCGATGATATTTATTCTAAATGGATCATTAGGAATAACTACCACTTGTAACTGTGCTTTCATCTCTGTTCGAAGGCCCAGCTTCTCATCTCTGGTTACATAGCCTGACCCATATTGTTCACCTAGCCCAAAGAGTATGAGCAGCTTCCTAGTGCTACTAGGTGCTGTGAGTTACCTACCAATCTCCTGTGGTACTTCCAAGGTCTACCACCACTTTGCCAATAACTGGGATCATGTTTTCTTTTTGTGAAACAGAGTAGTTTATTTTCTTAGCAAGACTAACAAAAATTTGACACAGAGACCCACTCAAAATCCACTGATTACTAACCTGCTACCCACTGTGTGCTAACTTCTAGAAAAGCACTGTAGTCTTGAGACAAAAAGATACAGTTTCTGCCACCAAGGATATTACTAGAAATACAGTTATGCAAAGAGAAATTCATTATAATAAAAGTTGACAGATGTTTCAATGGAAATGTTAAAAAAAGGATGAAAAATGCCTGAGATATTACGTTCCCAATGTGAGGTAAAGGATGTGGGACTAAAATAAAAAAAAAAGTATATAAAGAATCATCGGTAAAAGAGAACACCAAGTCTAGAAAAACATAAGCTTCACACAATAGAGAGCATGTGGAGAGTAGAGTGGTTAATTAAAGCTGAAGTATAGAGTTGTGCCACTTGAAGCGTGGTTTGTGGCCATTCTGCAAATTGTTTTTTGCTAGAATGTGAGAAGAAAAGAGTTCTCACCAGAGAATTAATCAATTAAGTCACTAAGGACACTATTTCATCTGATTTTATATTTAATTGCCAAACTTTCTTGACAACAAAAGCAGGGCATTGATTTATATTCTGGCTCAAGCTTATCTTGTCATATATCGGTAATAAACAGTTTTTAGAATATTTTGAGTAGCAATAGCATAGAAAAATGGGAAGATGAAAAGAGAGTAACCTGGTAAGTTAGGCAGTTAAAGATTACAAAGAAATTTCTATGATGTGCACCTCAAAAATTATCGACAAATGAATGCTCTAATTAATTTCAACATATTTCCCGGATACTGAAGAGTATGCACAAGAAGGCTGAGACACGAGACAGAAATCAGTTAAGAATTTCACACAGACAATTAGCAGAAACTGAGCTAGGGTGAAGGCAGCATTGGTGCAGATGAACAAATACTTCAGGGAATTCTAAGAGATGTACTTCAACTAGATTCAGTGATGCAGAGATATCAAGAGCACTTTGAATGGGTGCACAGGTTGTTCATGGCATAAGGCCAGGGACAACATTTTTAAAGATCATGACATAAATGACTCTCTCTAGAGGTGTGCAGTCCAAATTGTAAAATCATGTTTGAGATTCCTATAAGAGACCCAAAAGGATACAGCCAATAAATATTTGGGTTATACATATATATGCAGGATGACAGAGAATGAGCTAGAAATATTTCAGAATTGTAAGAGAGAGATTCATATAGTTATACAATAATATTGCCATGAATAACAAAATGGCTTGATCAGTAATTAAAACCTAAATTTGATTCTTGTGGAAACTGACATCAAGATGGCAGAAGAGGACAACATATAGTTAAAAAAAAGAAAAAAAAAAGCCAGGAGAGAACAGAAAACAGAGAGAACAATATCCTTGAAACTAAGGGTAAGGGAAAATTTCAAGAAGGGCCTAATCATCTCTGTCAAGTACAGCACAAGGGTCAAGAAGGATAACAACTGAAGAGTGACCTTTGGAGCTGCCAATTAAGGAGCTCGGCTGACCTCACTGAGAGCAGTTTTCAGTGCTTGATGTACAGAACGAGTGGATAAAAGAAAGAATCAGAAGTAAGCCAATAGAGATCTCATTCAAAATTGCCTTGGCTCTGTGCTCAACTGTGCCACTTCTGGTGGATTAATTTGTAAATGTGATTATCACGTTCTTCAGTCAGAAAACAAAATGTATGTTGCAGTTCTTGGACTGCAGCCCTGTCTTCCTCCCACAGGTGTCCCTTCAATGCCTCAAATTCTAAAGGAGTACACTTTCATATAGCGTTTGTACCTAGGCATCCAGGGGTACATGCACCTCATAGGAGCAGGTCTCCTGTATATGGCATTTCACTTAATTGACACATAACCAGATATGTTTATGCACATAATGTGCTGTTTCAATATATGTGTACATTGTATACTGACTGGTTTAAGATAATCAGCATAATTATCACCTCAAACATTTCCCATTTCCTTGTGGGAAGAATATTCAAGATTCTTGTAGTTTCTTTGAAACATATGATATTGTTAATCATGGACACCTTCCTGTGTAATTCCATAACTTACTCTACCAAAAAAACACACACTTTAGGCATTTACTGAGTAGAAGACCACATACCAGGTCAATCACAAGAACCCAACTCAAAGAAGTTTGCCATCTAGTAGAAGAGTCATCTCACTAGATCATTATAACACAAAATGGTAGAGGTATTCCAAATGAGACACGGACACCACTTAGCCCAGCCTGAAGAAGTTGGTCCCTGTATTGGTTTGGTGTAAAGAGACAAAATAAAGAGTTAGCTGGTAACAGAGCAGACGGCCTCTCTCTATTGACCTTCCTTTCAAAATGTGAGCCCTAGCCCATTAACACTACTTGGAAAGTGGTGTTACAGATTGAAGGAAGTTTAATTTGTAAGTTTACAAGTTTAATTTGTAAATAAGTTTACCAATTAAAATTCTAATGTCACAAATGCTGAATCAGGGATTCTGACAGAGATCAGGTGTGCTCAATTTTGTGAACCACTGTGAACTTTAGTTTAGAAAGGGTCTCACTCAGTCACCATGTCTGGAAAGAATCACAGACATTTAAAGCAGAGTGTAAGGCATAAACAGCAGCAAAATTTGGGAGCTTATTTGAAATGAAGATTTGGGAGCCCTCTGCAAACCTGCTGAATGGGCAGTCATGCTGGTGGGCCCAGAAGTCTTCTGTGCTACCCACTATACCATCAAGACCTTGACACACAATCAAGTCTGAGAGCTCTGTGGGGCTGCTGCTGTTGCATGCCCTGTACTTTGGTGTCCCTGCCCAAAGTGTTCTCTAACGCTTCAATGTCTCTAGAACACACCATTATATTCTTCAACCCATGGCTATTGACTTAGACTTGCATGACAAAATAATTTTAAGAGCATTAAATAAGTGTTTATCATTTTAAGGATCTGCAGATAGTATGCAAAGTTTCTATTGTTCACTAAAAAAAATAGCTTCTAAACTGAACTTCGAGTTTTTGAGCAAGGTCATTTAACTCTAATATATAAAAAGAAGTGCAACACTGAAGCTCTAACAGCAGAATGAAAATTAGAAAACTCAGCACTGGGCCTTATTTTGCAACTAAAAGCAAGTTATTTAACCTTTCTGGACCTCAATTAACCTGCAATCAGGACAACTCTAGTCTTTTAAGAAGAAAAAGGAAGCAATTCACCTAAAACGTTTGGCCCTTTTTGTGGGCTGTGTCAAGTAGCAAAAATGTCACTATTGAGTCTAATGTTCCAGAGAGTGTAACATCATTTTATCATATAATTTTTTAAGAGATGCAGTAATCATCTAATTGCATTCTTGAAGTAAATTGATACGTTTTAATGTATGACTTCTGGATTTTAATTTGAGTACTTAAGTTAAAATACTAATGCTCTAGGCATGAGTATCATGAAACTTCAGAGCTCTTATCTAACACTTATCAAACTTCTTTCCAGGGCAATGACAAAAATTAATATCATGTGAGAATCAGCCATCAAAAGGAAGAAAACAAAATGACAACAAATGCTAAAAAGAGAATATAAGAAAAAATTCTGGTCTTTGGCCCAGCCATTTTATACTGTCACTTACTATGCACACAGCATGCAGTCAAAGGTAAACACACACACACTTTGTCTACTGACCCAGGAGAAGACAAAAAGAGATCAAGTGAATTTATGTAATTCTAAGTTCCTCTACACTATCCTTGAGTTCAAAGAAGCTCATTTATTATCACTTCACTTGGGAAAATGATCTTCCTTAAGATGGCATTCACTTAAAAAAAAAGATTCAATTTGCCATTCACCTGGTTGATACAAAAATGTAAATGAAAGCTTTTGTGAAAATCTCTTAAAATAACTGCTCCATGATTAGGAATTAATCTCGTGGATACACGCCTATTAACCAGATAACAGCTCTACTTTGAACATAGCCTGAGTTTCATACTCTGATAAGCACCTATATGTAAAATAATACCACAGAATTACAGAAAAAATTACAGTTAGAAATAATTACCTTGTGACCCATGATCACTAAACACTTTCATAAATCTTAGTATAAAGCAGACCAAGACATATATAGAAACCGTAATTATTAAGGAATCAAGTAAATGTACCTTAGATAATTGAGCAACTACGCTATAGTACAAAGCTGAATTTTAAATCCCATAATAGTTTTGAGTAAATAATGATACACTGATGAGTAAAATTACAATTAGAAAAGATTAGTACTTGCTGTTAAGAACAATTTCACAGAGAGCTACGTAGAATTCTTAAATTTATGGGAATGCCAAGTTATACTTACTTCAATTAATTGAACTATAGTATTCATTCTCTCAACACCTACTTATTGGCTATTTATTGCAGGTTGGTACTTAATATAACAGAATCAAAACTATAAATAAGTTAAAAATAAAACGTGCAACAGCAGGCTTTCTTTATTTTGTCCTGGGATGAAAAATTTGATGTAAATGGCTTAAGACATATAACAAAATTAATGTAATGTAACCTATTGGTAGAAGTAGACTCGAGGCAAGCTAAGAACAAAATTCACAGAATATAACTAATGAATATCCTAAGGTGTTTTCATTTTGGATAAAAGATATGGGCCTCTAACATAGGGATAGAACACAAACTTAACATTTTAGATATATTAATTTGGGGGAAGCTAATTGAAAAGAGGGAGGCAAAATAGATTGGGTTATAGAGTTGGCAGGTGAAATGATGAGAAAATGATTGAAATGATAACACTTGCCCAATAATACAATATTCATAAATCCGGAGCAAACTAAGAGACCAGACAGTACTAGTAAGTTAGGTGGTACAATCTGTTTTGAAGAGGAAAACAAAGACATACTTTTCTACATTAAGTTGAGATGATGTTTATTATAAGATTTTGTACCAATTCGCTGCATGCACCATTTCCGCTACCTCCACCACCATTACCTCTGCTACCTGTAATTCCACCACTATTATTACTCCCTCCCTCATCATCGTCATAACCTCCACCATAACCAAACAACCAACACAATGCCTACTGCAATTATCAAATGTTTATTCCCTTCTAGGCCCCATAGGCACTGTATTTAGTGATTCTTATTTAATCTTTAGTTTTATTAAGTGTTGGTACTGAGTCTTAGGCACAGATCTTAAGTAATTTGCCTCAGATGATACGCTCATAATTAAACTGGGCAAATTTCAAAGAAACTTGAGTAATTTTCATTTAAAATATCATTTGTCCAATATGTTACTCTTTTAGACACATGGGCAACAAATTATAATAACTAAAACATGAGTACAATGTACAAGTAGATATGCTTAATTGGATGCAATAAACATCAAAATGAAGGCAATGGCTGGAGGCAGAAGTGGAAATACCCAGATGACAACTCTGGAACTAAAAGCTGGCGGTCAAATATGAGCTACAGGATGTGGGAATCATTTACCAATAGTGAAACTCAAATCAATCAAAGGAGACAACTCAGATAAAGCAGTCAGAAGGGCAAAGAAACAGATTTATGAGACACTCCCATAGGAACTAGGCAGAGAGGGAAACAAGTTGGCAACCCTAGTAAAGGGATGACTGGTAGTGTGTCATATAAGCTGAAAGAGGATAAAAGAAAAGAATTCAATAGATTGAAACTACAAAATCCACAGTGAAATATTAATAGTTCTCATATGGGATGAGAGCGGATACAAGCTAACACAAAACTTAAAGTCATGTTGCATAATGCCTCTTTAATCGTAACAGTATTCTAACCAAATTCCACTGAATAGACAACTATCCACTATTAAGATGAATCATTTTTAATGTTTCCATTCTTGCTCTTTGTTCAGTCTAAATACATGAATTTAGAGGTCAATGTAGATTGTTTATACAATTATGCTGCCCGAAACAGGATGCATTCAGTAAATATTAACGATTTATCTTGGGACAACACACAGAATCAGATAGCTTCAAGTAAATCAAAATACAAGGTCACCTTAGTAAAATGTCTACTAAAGTGACATTTTACTACTTAGTCCAACTTCTATAGTCAGGCCACCACAGTGGAAATTTTAATGTAGGCACTCTGAAGCTGTGTATGACAGTAATGATACTGGACCTATCTTGGCAAATTATTGGAAAAAATAAGTGCTATGCAGATAAGGAACTGAAGCTTTTGTAAGCATCTATTAAAATCCTTAATAAGTGTTAGCTCTCATTTAAAGACCTTTTATATGTTCATCATTGGGTCTCTTATTCTGGGAAAGCAAAAAAAAAAAAAAAAAGAAAGAAAGAAAGAAAGTTTAGCAGACAAAATATTATATCACTACAGCTTCTTCCTAAATACAAAAGAAGTTGGAAAACACTTTTCTAACCAAATACATTCTCAAGACAAGATCCAAGAATAAACCTTTGAAGACATACAACCACATGAGTCGACTTGCTTCGCTGTTTTCTTTATAACTCCAGAAGACATTAAGAGGACAGGGAACTAAGTTTAACTCAGCCTGAAGAACCGTTGGGAAGTTACAAAGTAACCCCGAGTCTACCAGTCCAGAGGGTTTTACCTTGACACATAATGAACGTGACATTAAATAAATGATTGTGTTATCAGGATGAATAAAATGCAAATCCATTTAGAACTTTACTAACTTATTTATGTCACTGTGAGGTTTTCTCCACTAATGAAGTTCAAATTTCAACGACCATCATGGATAACTATGGGGAAGTTGCTGCCCAACAACAAATGCTAATAGTCCAAGTCTAAGAACCATTTTACTGGAACAAGGATAAAGGACTTTCCTGTGACAAATCATGCAGTAATATTTTAGGCTGTCTGGGCCATACTCTGCTACAGTTCTTTGAACCCTGCCTTTATAGTATGAAAGCAGCCATAGGTGATACTTACTTCATTCAGTAAGTGGCCGTGTTCCATTGGATCCCTACTTGGACACACTGAAATTTGAATTTCATATCATTTTCTTGCCATAAAATATTCTTTCTTTTATTTTCAATCATTTAAAAATGTAAAACAAAGTCTTTGCTCATGAGCCATACCAAAACTGCCAGCAGGCTGCATTTGGTCTGGAGGCCTCAGTTTGCCAATCCTTGGACTAGAGGATTTGGACCACCAACCATGCCTAGTAAGAGGGGGTCCATTCTTTTGAGTGGTCAAAGTAACTCATAAATTATGAACTAATGAAGAAGTCACAAACAATATATTCTAGTAACTTCTTTGCATGTTTCCTTTCATTTGCTTGGGACATCTGACACTCTAATTTTAGGTACATGTTCTTCCCATACACTGGTATACGCAAATTCTAATGTCAAGTGCTCTATGCGTTCCTGACCATATGCTGCTTAGAAACATAAGGCATATTTCAGTGTTCTTTCTTAATCTTAAAATTGCAATAACTGAAATGAAATGGAAATTGTGTCTTTTTATGATTTCCATGCTAGCTTTGCGTTTATGACATTTTATTGCTGTGATTTTAATATATACACCGATTAACATACTTATCTACAACGTCTAGTTGAGAATATCCACAAAAAGATCAGTTAAAAATTCTAACACCTTCAAGATAAGACTTTATAAATATCAAAGAACAGGAAATCTGTTCTGTAATTACTCCTGATTTAGGATGTGCAGATTGAGACATTATGTTCTCATAAACTAGCAGAATGGGTCTCATCTATTAGACGTGCACTTCTTCATGAAAATCCACTTCTATTACTGGAAGAAAGACATTTAATGCAAAACTAGGGACTAAACAAGCAGACCCTTTATAAGAAAGAAAAGAACATAGCAGGATTAAAATGTGTGTATTGTAGTACATCACCTGTGATTTTCTTCTTTCAATTCAGGTAACTGTATTTCCATTAAGCATTCAGTTTTTGTTGAGATAGTGATTTCTTGAGTAAAATGTAAAACTTACTTCATTATTTCTCTCACTAAATTAATTGACATTATAAGAACCCAAGGCTTTTTGAAATACCAATTAAATTAAAACACCACCACCAAACTGATTGTAAAATGAGTTTCCCCACTTAAAAGTAAGTATTCATTTGTGAATAAAGTCACGAATGAGACACTCTCACCTTCTCTTAATTTCAGAATCCACAATAATCTGTCTCTTCTTTTGGGGAGGTGGTGGTGGAAGTTCCTCTTGGGCATGCTTTACCAGGATCTGTTCCCTTGTGGTCACCATAGTTACCGTCTCCATTACAGTTGTCTGTGTCAGTGATGGCTGAGTGGTGGTGACAGTCTGGGAAATCTGTGAGAAGTATTGAAACAGAGGTCAGATATGGCTCCGAAGACTTCAGTAAAGACTGTTTGGAGGAGTGAAGGGAAATAATGAGAAACTGTTCCTGCTTGTTGGTAGGTTGACCTTCAGATCAAAATAGCTCCACGCTGAACCCAAATCAAATCGTTTTATCTGACTTACGTTATGCTGACTGAAATAGCAAGACAAAGTAACTCCAAAACCAGAAGCAAGCTCAGAGCCTTTTAATTTCTTGCTAAAACTGTAAGGAGCAGAAAGGGCAAAGGAGAAAATTTAAGGGTAGTACCCTGATTCTTAATTAGACAGGCTGTTTAAAGTGTCTACACCATTAGCACAAATTTTAATGAAGTTCCTGGACTTCAATTCCACTACCTAACACATTGTAGATATTCATAAATAGCTAATACTTGAAAATGGAAATAACAACTGAATCAAATGAAATGCACGAAACCCAGAAATTAAATTAAATGAAAAAGTTTACAGAATGCATTTACTATGTAGAATGATTTTGTATGTTATATATTTAAAAATAAAATTATATGAACATTGTAATAAATTATCTCTTAAGCAAGTAAGTGAAATTTCTTTAAAATTATAATAAAGTTAGTCCCTATTAGTCCACAAATATATTTATGCTCAGTGATTCTTAAATTCTAATAAAACATATTACTCATATTTTAAGTCAGTATTTATGTCCAAATATTAGAGTTTCCAAATTCATTTTTTCTCCTGTTTTATTAATATGTATATATGTGATACAAAACATTTACATTGAGCGTATTTTGAGCACTGTTATGTTGCATCTGAGTTACAAACCCTTCCTTTCTCCCTTTTTTCACTTTCTCATACCTTCTCCCTCCCCTCTAACCCCCACAATCCCTCTTTTTTCGTTCTATGAAATAAATGTATTCTGGGTTTCTCATGTTAGAGCAACAATTTGATATTTAACCTTCTGCATCTGACTCACTTCACTGAGCACGATGGTCTCAAGTTGCCTCCATGTGCCTACAAAAGCCTTAAAACTGTGTCTTTATAAATGAGTAGAACTCCACTGTGTACACATATCACAATTTTTGTATCCGCTGGTCTGTTGATGGGTGTTTTGATGTCTTTCACAGTTTAGTTATTGTTAACTTATTATTAAGTACTCTGAGTTAAGAATAGCACCCACTTTTCAGTTTATCCCTTTTAAGGGCAGAGATAGTTTATCAATCTCTGGAATGATGTGTTTTCTGACACAAGTTATGAGCAGTGGGCGGCCCCAATCTATGGACATTACCAGACAGAGGAGCTTCACAATGACGGGACACCGCTTCCTTAATCACTAATTCTCTGTATCACAATTCTTTGCATTGTGACTATGAAATTAACTTTGGGGTATTAATCATTCCCTTCTGGTAGTCCAATTTGTTTAGAAGATCTATTTTCAAGGAAATCAAAATAAAAAGTCTACATTGACTCTGCTATTAGGAACAAGATAGGGCCAAGCATCTGCTGGGCCCAGATCAGCTTTGCAGAAATTAATTTCACACCAAATACTTCCTTGCACTTTCCAGGAGATATGGGAAGGGTTTGGAATAACCTTCCTACATCGTATAGAGTTCCTTGAGAGAAGAAATGAAAGAAACCTCAGGACTTTTATTTATTTTATCTGCCAAATTGGTAATTTAACAGTATAGGAATAAAATTATTTGTGATGGCATGCCAGATAACAATGGTTTGCATGTGCACATATACATACACATACTTATGTATTTTCAAATGCTACTCTTAGGTCATTGTGTATGTCAAAATCTATGGGATGTCTCCTATGATAGCCAATTTAGGTTCCTAACAACAGGACAGTAAGATAAAACAAAATTCTGCATAAGGCAAACATCTTCTCTAAGAGTTTCATATATTGACTACTCAGCATCAGTCACCAAGGCTAAAGAATTATTAGTATGATGACATATTATGTCCAGAAAAGAGCAGAAGGCGACAGTCTTTTTAAATGCTTGAAACATAAACTGCAGCATAACTGCATCCAAAACAAAATTACTACTACATAAACAAATTGTGTTTGCACAACGTCAAAATAAAAATGTAGTTTTTATTAGGATTTCAAGAGCATTTTTACTGTAATACATTTTTAACCATATGCAACTTCTTTTTCTTATGCCCAACAACTGCTAGAAGAAAATAACTTTCGGGATAGGAATTTTTAAATACACAGGCACCAGAATGCAGTGATTCTGAAAATATAAAGCTACTCCACTTTTAGTTATACTTAATATGAAAAATGTATTCCTGAATATTTTATGTGAAATTAATTTCTGTAATATTAGTATTTTCTTATTGATAAATGTTCAAAAACTGAATTTATGTTGCCATGGATTAAAACTGAAAATGTAAACATAAATATTCTATGAAATTGCATTTAGGAATATAAGAAAACTCGTAAAAATAATTATTTTCACACAACAGTAAGACACGGATCAATAATTGTTCTAATTGTTGAGTGCTATCATTACCATGTTATAATTCGAAATATTATTTCATTTCGTTTGAGATGAAGAAATACAAAAACAACTGTATGCTGACCCTGAATATACAAGGCAGAAATCATTAGTTACACAAAGTAATAATTACTCTCTTAACCTATTTCACATACAGAAAATGTTAAACAATAGATCACATACTAAATTTTCCTATGGCTTTTACTAACGGTTTTTAAATATTCAATCATGTGTTAATCAACACAATATACAGGTAGTTGAGGGACTCTGGAAGCCATGTAACATAACCTTCTGCTTACTCGAAGATTTCCTACTTCCAGAAGCTAGCAACTCTTTTCTTAATCTGGCAGTCAACTTTCCACTGGCAAAGATCTCAGCAAACTGACAGATGCCTGCCTTTCTGTGACTTCTTTTCAGTTAAAACTTGTCTTGAAACTCGGATCGACACCAAGGTCGAACATCATTTCTACATGATAGTTTAAAAAATTTGAAGCCTGACTCTCACAACAATAGTCAACCTAACTCCAAACACCATAATAATTAGCTATGATATTATTGATGTCTCAACACTAAGACTTCCTGGCTTTGCACACAACATTCAGTTAGAGCAATGTAAAGTTATACATTATTCAGCAGTGGAATCACAATGTTTCATTTAAATTCTATTATTTGTTTAATATGTATTTACCATTATTTATAAATAAATAAACTGATGCTCCTACCTTTAGAAATGTTGCAACATAGGAGGGAAAGTGATAATCATAAAAATAATTGCAAAATAGGACGAGCGTCATATGAAAAATGTGTATAACACAATTACATTCCTCAAACACATAGCAATCAAGCAAGTTTCTCTTAAAATGTTACAGAGATCTCCCTCTGTTGGCATCTTAACATTTAAACTTATTTTGCTGCCGAAGGTGAGACATAAAATTTTTCCGTGTTCATAGAGTCATTTATAACAGTAAAATATTAAAAATAACCTAATGCAAGTACATGATTTTTAAATAAATTATGGTAGATGAATGTGAGAAGATATTACACATATTTATATTTTAATGTCCCTGAAAAGTGTTCTCATTTTCTAAGTAAACAATAGAATATATAAGTGCTGATGGCTTATTTGCCATAAAGAAATTATAGACAATTTCTCTCCTGTACTGTGTATTTCTATAAAATTTTAATTTCTAATTTCTACAATAAGACTTTTCCTACAAAAATATCTTCCTCTTTATAAGCAAAGGAAAATTTCAAAACTGTTGTTTTCAAGTTGTTGTTTAAAGTCTATCACTGCTATGCAACAAGAGTGTTGTAACTATGATACCGTCATACAAATCAGAACTTGGACAAATGTAAATCTGAGAATGGTTTCTTTAATGCTTCCAAAAGAATATTGGATAGACTACAGTCAGAATTCCAGTGGGATGTATCTTGAACAACAATCAACGAACTTTTAGTCTATCTACCTACACTTTCACATACTTTTTTTCCATTTTGCATGAGTATACATGATTTTCAATGTTCTCATAGAAATAAGATGTATATACAATCTATTCCCTTGATCTGTCAATTAACTGATCCAGTAGAAATGGAATTTACTATAGAAATCCCTGTTTTTGGTTTGGGAGCTAATTCTTAGAATGACTAAAAGCCACCTGGGCATGGTGGCACATGCTTTTAATCCCAGTACTCTGGGAGGATGAGGCAGGAGCATTTGAAGTTCTAGCTTATCCTGGGCAACTTTGCCATTTAATGAAACCCTGTCTTAAAACAAAAAAAGCTGGGGTGCAGATTAGAGCACAGGCCTTAGGTTCAATCTTCAGTACTGAGAGAAAAAATGATTAAAAGCAGAGGCCCTGAAGCCAGGCATCACGATTCCTGAACACCAGGTCCATAGCTGATACAACTTGGGGTCTGGAATTAGTTATTTACTATTTTAGAGCTTTGATTTCTTTTCCTCACAGGTAAAGTAGAAAAGTCAACAGGTATCTCACAAGGGTGTTGCAAACAAGGTCAACTTCATGGCTGTGTAACTTACACACAGACAACCAGGGCCCATGGGAGGACCCCATGCTTGGTCTCAAGGTCTGATGTCACTGTTTTGAAATTCTTAGCAGTTCTTTAACCTAAGCTTTACACATGCATTTGGTCTGGGCCCACAAATATCCTACTCAGTTCTGGTCTCAAGAATTTAATAATGCCAAGTTTGAACAGAGTGAGTATTTTCTATGGATAAACAATAGTATGTAACAGTACTTTGTTTAAATACTCAGAGAGATATTAAGATATTTTAGCAGTGAATTTTCTTACACATAGTTACGAAGACTCTAAAATTTACATTTTCCCTGTGAGAATAATCAATAGAGCATTTCCCCAGTTTCCTGATTATTTTAGGGTACAGGTCTTGCAGTAATCTGTGTCACTTATGTAAGTCAGGAGATTCCAGGCCATTCTCACATGAAGTTCTTGCTTACTATTTCCTGTTTTTGTTTTAAATGCACATTTTGAAAAGAAAGTATATGTATACTTAAACTTCTTTAAAGCTTGCAAACCTTAAAAATATGAAAGGGCATACAATGAAATGAAAGGGTTTTTTTTTTTTTCCATCAGTGTCTCTAGTTTCTCAGAAAAACCTAGTTACATTTATTGCCCAGTCTTGCCTTTTAAATTTCTTTTATTGACACTATTAATTTTTGCTTATTCCCTTAATTTCATTTTTTCCTCTTCAATCATTTAAATACTATTTTCTTTTGTCTCTTTTCTACTTCCTACCAATTTGAAATATAAAATTTGAAAAAGAAAATTACCAAGAGAATCAATTTACAGGAAATTAGTTACCTAATTTGTCTAATTTGTATTATTAATAAAATACTAATACTCATAGCTATTAATTATGGGACACCCTGCATGTTCTAGGTATTAAGCTGTTTTAAATTTATAATAATATTTGAAATACTTAAGAGTCCTACCTGCTCTATAACGAAGACTTAATACATGGCAGCTGTTATTACCTTACAGTGGCCCTCAGAGAAGTACTAATATTATTTTTAATTTAAATATCAGGCTCCTACAGGTAGAACAGATTCTTTTACATGGCATAATAGTGTATGTGTTCACATGCACGCAGAAAATCGGAACCCTAAATTGTGAACATAAAATATGCTATAATCTTAACATAGAAAGGTGATGATGATATTCATGGCACTGGGGATTGAACTTAAGTCCCTTCGCACTGGACTTCATCTCCAGTCCTTTGTCTTTTTATTTTGAAACAGGGTTTCACTAAGTGACTAGTTGTCCGGGCCAAGTTTGAACTTGAATCCTCCTACCTCAGCCTATGGGAGTGCTGAGATTGTGTGAGCCACCACACAAGCCCGGAAAGATTAATACTAAATGCCCTTGACTCATGACAAACTACAACGAAACATGTGCAAAATAATAGAAATACACCCAGTTAAATGTGTATGTGCGGTGTGTGCTTGTATATAAAACAGGTTCACAAACCTGGGTCCAAGTTTTTCATCGTGTTTGTATATTCATACAATTTTAGAATAATCATTAACATGATACAGGTGAATTTTACTGCTACAGTTTAAAATGTACTGCATAATCACAGCAACAGCTTTAGCTGATATTGGTGGCCAGGCTTAAGGCTATCTCTACCGTCATGGTAGCACAAGGCGCAAAAATCAAGTGTTAAGATTTGTATCTCTATGCAATAGAAAAGATTTATCTGCTGAGCTACGGGAGAATCCTGGAATAGAAAAGCAAGTGCTCATACAAATATATGAGTTATTAACCAAAAGGTTATAAAGTGATCTATCACATGAAAAAGAAAAAAGCAGCTGCCCTAGCTATGCCTACCACATAACAAGTGCTAAAATTCATGACAGCAGCTTGGTAGCTAATGTTTAATATTAATAACTGTCCTGTTTTGATATTGATAATAAGGCAGTAAAACTTCTTAAATAGCTACTGACATAGAAGTCGTGAGAACAATTACTCAAACAAATCATAAAAGAACTCATCTCTCTAAAATATTATATGATAATTAAGAAGGTTCATTTTGTAAAACTGTCTCTTCAGTTTTATGTATTCTGGTCCTCTTTCCAAATTATCTTTAGTCAGAAGTGTTACACAAAGAGGTACATGTTCAATTCTGGATTCATATGAATGCAGAATTTTAGCTACCATAGTTTGACTGCACCTGAAAAAATTTAAAAAACAATAAATCATTTTTTCTCATTCACTTGCCCTTTTTCTATATACCATCAAACATGTAAATAATAAAGCATATTCTGTAATTAAGGATAAGTATCATCAAGTATATCATTGGGAAAATAAAATGTTTTTTACTTTGTGTGTTATTTCATTTGTTATCAGTAGATAAGAAATGGGTAATATATATGCTGAGTACTTTTTCATTATAAAATTTTAATTACATATTCATGATGACTGAAACATGAAAATTTTAGAAACGTGAAAATTATCTTTACTCTTTTAAATAGGAAGCGAATTTATTTTCATAATAATTTCCTAGCTGCCTCTGAAGTTGATGTGGTAGAGAAATTTGCAATTTCTTTGCCACTTCAGTTTTACATAAAATTTCAAGCAAAGAGGAACATACCGTAGACATTTAGAATTAGAAAGCACTTGAGAGACCTATCTAGCATGTTTCATTTTATAAATAATCAATGAAAGATTTTAAGTTAATTCAGCTTTAATTTATTAAATTTTCAGAAATTACAGATTTTATATTGTTGCAGATTATGAATTTACAGCATAAAACTTATTACACTGATATCTTAGGCCCATTTCAAATATTCGTTTGAGATGGAGTTTAAAAATGATATGGTTGATTTCCAAATTTCAACTGTAACTTAAAAACTTTTACATCAAACCTTTAACCTGGTAAACTGAATGAAAGCTACTCTAAAATTCAAGGTGGTTGATCCATGGGTTTAAATAAGACAGAATCCTAAAATAAGTGAGAACATTTTATTTTAATTCTAGTTTTTATTTTAAAAAATTATTTTAAATTGGCAGGTGGCTTATGAGGCTTGGAGAACTTTCAGGAATCAATGAAAAGGACTCAAGTAAACGGTTTTAGAGTATTTTTAGTTAAAATTACTGGCAAAAGGAACAAAAGCAAATCAATTGGAACTACAAATGTATTAACATATTTGCAATCTCTGTCAAAAGTTTAAAACAGTTCAGTAAGACTTAGATTATAGGTACATATATAGTTTTCTCACTGGTACCATGAATGAAGGTATGGTACACACAGCACTAGCATCAACTGTCACGTACAAAGTAAGGGGTGTTCTGAGTATATTATCTTTATCTTTGTTTATGTGTGCTCATAATTAGGAACATTTTAAAAGTGATCTGTAGTAATACAGCAATAGGTACTTAACAGGATTGTAATCGCTGAACTTATGTGAGTCAGGAAATCTTCTTTATTCCAGAGATAGAAAAAAAAATAACTCTACTGTAAAAAAATAATAAAACTACTTTATGGTCTTACCTGGATAGAAACATTCTTACATCTAATAACCTAGATGCTCAACTTTTAATAGAAAAAGCGTATGAATCATATAATTTTCTATAGTCTGTACGGTTTCAATTAAATGGGTAAATTTTTTCAAATTAATTAATTTTTCTGTACTGACTATATTGAATTCTTATGTTTCATAATTATAATCAAGATAAAAGATATTCGTCAGGGTCCTGGTATTTAGGAAAGCTTAAGCTGTATAAATCTCAGTAAGCATATTCACAAATAATTAGGGAAAGACGTGGCATCATTTGAGTTTTGACAGATTCTATCTGTCGTAGGTTTCAGTTGCCCGCTTTTCTCATTGTAAGCATCCGCATCACAGGAGTTACTATGCTTCCAGCATTTAGAAATTGAAAGAATTTCTATTTTCTTAGACTGCCTTCTCATCAAGTTTAACGTTCTCAGCTTGTGCTCAGATATTATTAAAGCCAAACCTGACTTTAAAATGCAAGAGGAAGCAGTCCTCATGGCAGACTTTTTTTCATGTTTTGATCTCTTGCCATTCAACTGTTTCATAAGGTCAAAATCTCTCAAAACTCTGACCTGAATAGCAGTCAGACTCTAGCAGTCAAAGTCATAGGCACACAATGTTCTTTACAGGAGGACAATCAGATGTCCTGCCATCTCAGTCACAATTCTTATATCCTCCTTCACAATGAGCTTTAACTGTGATCAAAATGTTACTCATGCTTTACAGCAATTGTTTAAAAGACTGCTTAAAAACAGCTAAGCATTAAGCATGAGTAGACATTAAAGAAATTGATATATTTTTTTCCCTCCACGAACATGAGGTGAAAAATGCACACAAGCGAGTTTTGTTCTCCAAAGGCAAAGCTCAACCTTACCCTCGACACTCTTGGCATTCTTTAAGTAATTCTGTTCAAGTTCAATTTAATATTCATTAAAGAAAATCAATCTTTCTTGTAAGATGATAATTCTCTGTTCCCTCTCTTTATCTTCTTTCAATTTATCTTTCCCCACGATGCTCCATTCCTATCTTCCTAGGTGCTCAATAACCTTCAGCAATGATTTGTACCGGCCCTATGCAGGCACATTTTTAGGAAACCCAGTGAGCAAAACAGAGACATGAGCTTCCAAAAGTCTCATGCTTCCTGGTCTGGAAAACAGCTTGCCTAAGGTCAGTCCACTTATCTGTTCCTGATCTCGTATAGGAGTGTAGAACTCTTTGAAAATAAAAATAAAAAGAAATCAGAGTGACTACAACCAGCTCTGCAGACTTACAAAACTGTAAGACTGACATTTCAAGAGCACCATGTTTTTCTTCTTAAAGTGTTTTTATTTTATATCTAAGGCTTTATTTCAGCCTCATCAGATTGCAGTGAACAAATACTACAGATATGTGCTGTAATGTATGTTGAGCATTATTAAAAAGAAAAACTACACAAATCAAAGCTAGCATTGTTTTACTGCAGATCAAAGGGTTAAATAAATCACCTAAGTGGTAGTCTAATAACTTTTGGCCATTAAATATTAAGGTTCTTTCAAAGACTACACCTTTTTTAAAACCTGGAATTATTGAATCATCTTTTACATTCTCAGGAGATTACAGCCTTCATTTACATGTAGTGCAATTCTAAGGGAAAATAATGAGAATATTTAAACCCTACATTTCTAGGAAAGTCTCAGTTTTCCCATTTCAGTCACTATCGTGAAAAAGTAGAATATGAAGTCTGGTACATATGTCACTGTCTAATTCAGTGTTCTTAAAAATATACTTTGCAAACTACACCAAAAAATTTAGAAAAGTTGCAGATGACTGGGTTCTTCTGAAGACCTACTGACCAAGGAACTCAGGAATATTCATTATTATCAGTTTTTCAGGTGATTATCATGTAGTATTAAGTTTGGAAATTCACTGATTTGACTCAAGTGAGTCAGAACATCAAATGTGGTGAACAGTTATGCCTTCATTAGCATATCATTTAAAACAATCTTATCATATAATGGTATTCCTCTTTAACATATCTAAATATTTTATTGCAGCAGCAATAATCTATGGAACCAATAAGTACATACTGGAACACTATCACTGTTGAATTAAAGACTTTCAAATTCACTAAGGCCCTAGAAACTTATTACCTAGATCTTGCAGAGTTGCCATCGAAAGAGCACATATTAAAAGAATAAATCATGATCTAGTAGTAAAATCACTATTAGATCCATTAACTGATAAAATACACTTAATGGAAAATAAATGGAGTTTTTACCTTGTAACTGTGAGAAATTGTGTCAAGCTGTATTCCTTATTTCTTCTAATTTAAATGAGTAGGTTTAAAAAGAAAATTGAACAGCAATTGAAAATAATGTATGTTGGCTTACCATAGTTTTTAAATAGTGTTGTTAGAAGCAATATCACTAATTTTCTTTCTTATCTTTCAATAAACATTTTCGAAATGCTAGTTATTAGATGTAAAGTCTCAAAAAAAGAAATAATTCTACTGAATGTGGCTATTGCTTCAATAGGTGCATATGCACAGTGCATAAGCACAGTGAATTGTGCTCAATTAGCAAAGGTCCTTCAGATATAAAACAATGCATCAGAATATGCTAAATACTATGACACATAATTACAATATTTTCAATGATTACCCAATATGCCGCCATCTGGCATATCAGATAAAAATTCATAATTCAAAAAATATTTATTTCAAGTTACTAAAACCTTAATAGTTGATAATATAAGATTACCCTACTAAAACTACAACTTATCAACACAATTTTCTTAAACTATAGGCTATGTGTTTTAGTGTAACTAAGTCACATTCATGATTTTATGAATTCAACACTTTGTTACAAAAATGTCCAATGATTAGATGATCATTTGCATTAATGAAAGGAAGCATCCAGAGAAATGAAAAGACTTCGGCCCTAATCCTGCCATTACTACAACCTTTCCTATTCATTTACTTTTCTTAAATGAATTTAATTTTTTTCCAAACATAAAATAAGATTGATTCTTGGCCCTCATGCTTCTAGAAATCTATGGTTTATAGTTTGATTTTGATGGTAACAATTTCCTAGCATTTTGTACAAATATTCTTCCATTCAGTTTCTCATTAATACAGAACTGGAAGTGATTCTACTCCACAGCAATAACTGGTTCATCAAATTAGCACTGGACTCCTCTGTTTGCTCTGACTCTCCAATATAAAGACAGGTAAAGGAACCATGCTTTTTATCAACTGAATAATAATCAAGAACTAGCAACATCCTTGGTAGGATGACGGGAGAGTTCTTTAACATGAGAAGTTTGCAACTTCCCAAGAAAATATATAACATGACCTCTGGTATTACTTACTTGTGCTGAGTTCTTTTCAAGTTTTTGGACTAAATTATCCCAACGTTGGGCGAAGTTTTCCAGCCACGCTTCCATCTTTTGTGTCACTGACTTATTTTTCAGTGTTGAGAGGAGATCTTGACTGAGGGAACTGAGTTTGTCCATGGTTTGCTTTTTCTTGTCTAGATCTGCTTTTAAAATCTGTGTAAAAAGGAAGATCACAGAATGAATCTAGGTTCTAAGTCACATGTTGTTAAGACACTGTAGTCCAGTCTATGTTTATATGTATTTGCTCATTTTTAGATGAGAAAAACTACAATATTGTCTGTAAAGGACTAAATTATGCTCATGAACATATAGGTAAAAAATTATAATCTAAATAAGCTTCCTAAGAAGATAGAGTCAAAGTGTAAAATAAAGATCCATTCGAGAAATTTAAGAGCTACCTTAAAATATCTGAAGAACTATCAAGTGAAAAACTAATGTCACTCTCCACAAGACAAAACAGAGATTACCACGTGGAAGCATTTTTTTTTTTTTTTTGTACTAAGGACTGAGCTGAGGGCCATCACAATGAGTTATAGACCTAGCTGATTTTTTTTGTTTTGTTCTGTTTTTGATTTTGAGACACGTTAAGTTGCTAAATTGCCTGGGCTGACCTTGAACTTGCAGGTGTTCCTGGATCAGCCTCCCAAAATACTGAGATTATAGATAGACCTGTGCCACAGGGCCTGACTTGGAGTCTTGTTCTTAATATTTGGAGACTCAGCGCATTTCTCTTAGGTGGTAGTGAATTTCCTCTGAATTACTGACAGAAACAACTTGAAAACCTACTACTATCTTAAACCAGAGTTATTGATGAGTTGAGAAGAGAGAAACAGCTAGTGGGCTTTGTCATTCTGAAATGTTACACTTATTTGGTTCACTTTGTACTACTATTGATTTCTATAATCGTAACATCCCAATAATTATTTGTAAATAAAATAACCCTGTTAGGTAGTTCAATGACTGTGTGAAACCTCCTGAAACTGTGACCTAAAATATGCCTTTCCTCCCTCAAGATGTGGCTATCAGGTATTCTGCCCCAGGAATGAGAAAGTAACTAAGACAATAATAAAAACAATGAACACATATTTCTAATAAATTGTAGGTATGCATCTTATTAAAATGGTGATGACAAATTAATTGTTTCACCTCACTGTTCCAGCCCCATCTCTCCCTATAATCTCCAAGATCCTGAAGAGACTCTCACAATGATTAGGAGAGAGACAAAAAGAAAAGAAACCTATGACCTTGACAGATACACTGGGTCACAATATTCAGTTACTTTTTCCCACCTATCCTTGAATGTCTTTTAAGCTTAGCTCCTTTATATGCATATTAAACAACCATGGATTAATTGTTCCTAATTACTAGAATATCAAAATATGTCATTCATACATCACACATAAAGAGTTAATCACAGGTCTGTGAGTATCAGAGACTCAGAATTCCAAAAATTTCAGGAGGCAAAAGAAAGATCTAGAAACCTTATATTAAGCAAAAGACAGCTGGGATAATAAAAGAACACATGGATTTTATTTTTGTAGAAACCAGGCACCTAAACATACCTCAAAAGAATGCAGGAACCCACAGGCAATAAGTCAGATTTGGTCAGGGAAGGGGGCATGGGCAGACAGACACCTTGCTCAATAAGATAAGAGTAGGCAAGTCCTGTTCTCAGCATGGTTAGAACATGAACCAAAGTGAAGAAAGAATGTATACTCACAAAGGCCCGGGCAAACCTTCACCCTATTCCCATGGGAAGCATGCTTCAGAGAATGCTGCCGGGGTATTTTATCTTATACCACTAAAAGGTGAATTTTGTATCTAATTTATCTGTAGCTCCTTATCTAAATGTAAGACTTATTATTTCATTCTGATCTCCTGTTGTACTTAAGTGGACTGATCCCTTCCCAGGAGTTCTCCACTTGAGGGGATAGTAGAATCAGTCAGAAAGCTTCCTAAAACACAGACTGTTGGGTTCCACTGCTAGAGTTTCATAGCCAGTAAATCTGGAAAGGGCCGAAGGATTTGCATTTCTAACAGGTTCCCAGGTGACTACTTGTATGGGGACTACATTTTGAAAAACAGTAATTGCATGTAAATGAATTTGGTGAATTCACACAAGTTGAGGTTAAAACTGCAAGTGATGATGAAAGAGCACTACCACAACATACTTGCTAAGCTCCTGCAGGAACTTTATTCCTGACATTTGATCTCATGGTCACTTAAGAGTCCTTATAAACATACTCCTGGGTCACCCTGCTTCCCTAGCGGTGTCCTTCCCTGTAAACATTAGCAGTCCCCAGGAGCAGCTCTTCTCTGAATTTGGACTTTCCCTTGGTAACACATATAATTTTGTAAATTTTAATGTTAACCCATAAAGGTCACAGATTCATCTCTCACTTGATTTTTATCCTTTACATCATATGAAAAATCAGATTTTGATTAAAAACAGACCTACATGCTATAGATATGAATCCCTCAGAACCAGACGAAATGAAATACAAAACTCTCCACCTCACACCCTCAACAAAAATAAAAGGCAGTCCCATGGGTTATTAATGATAATCTTTCAAAACAAATTACATTGACTGTAAATAAAAGAGTTCTATCACACTGCATCTATACCTAGATACGTAGTAGGAACTGGTGACAGATGGTACCTGTTTTGGGTCTCAGATTGTGACATATTTTAATGAACATTAAATTCTTATTCACTGCCTGAGTCAGCAGGGGAATTTTACCTCAAATTCTAGACCAGCTGTCAGCTTTTGTTAATTGGCTTAAACTATCAAATGGTAAGACTTATACAAAACATATTTTCACTTTGTTCACAAGCAACGTGACATAATATGAATTTTAATCATTTTGGAAAATTACTGAGACTTGGCTAAGAGAGAATTTTCATGGTCCTCAGGCCAGCAAATTCTTTTATTCACTGTAATGTTCACATAGTGTCACATGGCTGCAGGAAATGACAGTTGTAAACTGAAGTTATTTTCTCCAAAAAAAATCAAATGATATATGAAATTTTCACATACCTTTAAGGAATGCGGCCTTACTCCAGGTGACTTAGTGCACAGTTTTACTCTGCTACCTATGTCATATAGCACCTATTATGTGTTAGGTTTTCCTGATCTACAATGTCTTCTTCTGAAATCCCATGAGTGGCTTGTCCCAAGGAACTTTACACATGTACATATAATTGGATAGAGACAGATTAGATAAATTGCAATGTCTCCTAAACCTAAAATACTTGGATTTTGTCAGTCTGTTGCTTTCTAAAAACAACACTTTAATTGGTAGATCTAACCATTGATACCCACAGTGACTTGTACTATGCACTGAAATTAGGAATTTGTCATCATGCAAAATAACTGTAATATTCTAGCATATGGTATTTTCTAGATATGGCTGTTAGCAAAAAAAGTCTGTGTCAGATGTTTTGCTATAATTTGACTTTGATGCTCCTCCATGAAGACATGGGATCTATTTCCTGCCCCTTGAATCTGTGCTGGCTTACAGCAGTTTCAACCAACAGAGCATGGCGGCAGTGATGCTGAATGCAGCTTAAAGCTGCCCTGTTTACAGAAACACTCATGCTTTAAGTCCTTAGTCTCCCTGAGCAAATTCTGCCTAATCTGAGATCATCAAACGGTGATGACACCAAACAGCATGTAAAGGTCACGGGAATGCATCTGGGTCAGCAGCTCCAGACCCCAAGGCATCCAACACAGGTGGCAGATGGCGTAAGTGATGGAGCACCTTCAGATGACTCCAGATCCCAGCCATCTACACGTTTTGGTGGAGAGTCTAGATACTGTGAAACAAAACTGACTCGCTGTCTGTGCATTGCCTGAATTATTGACCCACAAAATTCCGGATCATAATGAAAAGTTCATTTTAAGCTAAAATATTCAAAGTTCTTACCCACGAATAGTAATTGGAGCAACAACTAAGTCTTGACTTCTCAAAGTTCTGCCAATTGTGTATTTACTGTTCTCTCTTACTCATAAAGATGAAAATTCCTTGACAGGACCCACCCAGTTACGATCTGCTAAATGTTTAATTCACATGAGGCACTATCTTAAACTCTATGGCCACGATGAACAGACAGGTAGAATGCTGACATTTACAGAGTTAACACTGCAAGAGGGGTATTTTAGTTCCACAATGATTGACTACAAAACATACAGTACCATACTTGACAGCAACAGAGATTGTGCCTTGATACATTTTGATAATCTGTGGTCGCCCACTACATCTTGAGAGTTCGTATTTTGCTTGAGAGAACAGTATTTGCCATGTGCATCCTGCTTTAGTGGTGTAATGCATCCTTTCTTCTACATATGATAAAATCTTTCCTGAATTTATTCTCTTCTGAAGTATATGACAAAGTGTATTACTTTGTCATGTGGAAACATTAATTTTTCTCACTTTTGTAATACCACTCTTTTTCTTCTCTTGAATCACACCTGTTCAATCTTTTTCGTGTGAGTTTGTCCTACATCGTTTCACTGTAGAGACTCCCCCAGTTTATGTCCTAGTTTATTGATTGCATCATTCTGTACAATCTCTGAAACATCTTCATTGCTTCTAAATCAATACGGTTTGTGAATCCATTTCTGAGGGTCTGGTATGTATAGCTATTTAATTAATGGAATGGGTGTTTTCACTTGCATGTTTCAAATACATTTTTGACACCAAAAAATTCAGCTCTCAAATTATCATTCTTCTCATCTTAGCAATTTCTATTCTGTCCCATCCACTCTAACATTTCTAGAAACCTAGTCACCCAATTAAGAGTATGAACAGTAATTATAAAATTCTATTACCATAAATTTCATTCATTTCATCTCAACATATTTCATCTCTCACCTTCATATCCAATGCTACTTAGCTCAAGTCTTTTAATTAATTTCCATACTAAAATCTTATGATCAAAAATATTATAAAAATGTAAATGTAATTGTTTTAAAATTTTAATAACTTTCCACCCACCACCAAACAAAATTATAAATATATCAAATTTTTTTGCACTGTTTTAAATCATATACATAGTACCTTTCCAAGTTCTGTGTTTAGATGTTACATCACACAGGAAAGCATCTGTTCTGTGACTGATAATTTATCAATAAAAAACTTGTACTGATAAGTAAAGCATATACGAGAATATATTTTAATTTTAAAGCACAAGAAGCATTGCTGACTATGGACCAGAAAATGAAGGATGTAAATAAATATTTGGCAAAATAGTACATTTCTCAGAATAACTTGGAAAATTTATCCATGTTTAGCTTCAAAGAAATGGCATAAATATTAAAAAGTCCAATATGCAACATCAATACAAATACTATTATTTATCTATGCTGATTCATAAAACATTATTTACAATGCACTTTTAGATAATAAGTATTGAAAAGAATTGGTGTATCAAAAACTAAAGAAATTATCATTTCAAATATTCCATTAAAATTAGGCTCCTACTATTAATCTAATCTCTCCTGTTCTCAAGAACATTAAATCTTATTTAGCAAGAGATGCTTTAAGTTTTTTTTTGTAATTTGGATGGTTCAACTGATATCAAATGTCTCAATGACACCTTCGTTCAATCTTTTTAGTGCCAGATAAGTCTCATTTCATAAAACACAAGACATGCTTACAATCAGTGCAGTTTGGTTTTTCTTGTTTGCAAACAAAAGCTAAAGCTCTCACACTGAGGATGACCTCTGGCGCTATCCATGCACTCCTCAGAACCAAACTTCAGCTGTCAGTTTAAAACTATAACTCAAAAAAGTGGTAAAACACTTCACTGCGACACTTAAAATTTTGACTAAAGCATTCTAGGAGCTCAATTCTGTTTGAGATAAATATGAAAATATATCTACATTTAATTAAAGTATACTCATTTTAATTAAGAAAGGTAACAATATGTCATCTTTGAATAATCTCGAATCTATATATAATAAATATTTGGCTTAAGACTAATAAATATCAAATAATGATAATAGTTCATACTTCTGGGTTTTTAAAGCTAATTGAAGGCATTTTCAAAATATACATACAGTCATTTTTTGAAGACTTGATAACATTTCATTTTGATCCTTAAAGCCAGTTGTGAGAATCTTGTTCATTGCGTCTTCTTTTTCTGAAAGCCACGCATTAAAAAGGCACTAAAAGAAAAAGATTTGTAAAAAAATTAAAAAGCTATGTAAATTAGATACTTATGTGTTTTTGAAATTTAAGACCTTCCTATGTCTTTTACTGTCACACTCCTCCCTATCCCGTGACACACCTGTTCTTCAGTAAAACGCTGCCACTTTAGAAGAATGTCTTGTAAGAGAACCCAGCGGTCTTCTGTCCACCTACAGATGTGTGCCCATCGATCTCCCAATACCTAGGAAAGAAGAAACAACCACATTTTAAAAATAATTTTAGACTAAATTTTATTAAAAATGGCAACAATGATTTTATAAAATATCTATGAGTCTCTTATTATATGAGGAAAAACAAAAATATTTTTCTGTTTATGATTAGGTAAGCAAAGTGCCTTATATTTGTCCTTATTTCACCTGGTCTTTTATATTCCACTGATATGAAAACAGATTTACATGCTATCTGAAATAATTGTACCACTATGTGAACGTCTCCACAGCAAATGGAAAACAGAAAGACATAAATACAGAAATAGATAAATACAGAAAATATGTGTACCAAACATGTTACACTATACCCCACAAAGATGTACAAATATTTTTTTACCTATATAGGGATTTTCTAATGAGAACACATAAAAATTTACATGTATCTTCCTTAGATTTGAAAATACATTCCAAAGAATTAAATTCTGACTACTAAAAGAAAACTTAAAATAAATCTTATTTCATTCTTCATACAGTTGCCAACTGTTTGGATTAAAGAAGAAAAGTTTTAGTTGATCTAATATTATTCATGTATGTAGTGTTTAAATCAACGCTACTGTTATTAAATTATTATCTAGATTCGCATTAGAAAAGTCTTGAAATTTTCTGTCTCTAAAACTAACATAGTAGAATAAATATAACATCCTCTAACTAATAACTATCTTTAGCATGTTACTCATGTCTAAGTGTACATTTTGTATGCTACATAAACCGCTTACACTGATTTTTTGGGGGGTGGGGGTCTTTTTTTTCTGTTTTGGCACTGGGGATTGAACCCAGTGCCCTGAGCATGCCAGGCAAGTACTGTACCAATGAACTATATCCTCAGCCCACAGATTATTTTTGAATGGAAAATATTTATCATGATGATTTTAATGCAAAGGTAGAGTTTTGAGAGGAAAAAGTATCATTTAACTAATCTCTGGTCTCATGCATGTCAGAGCATAAAAACTTCAATTCTTTATTACTTTCTTCACTCTATTTCAGAGATATTGGATCCTTACATCTAGAAGTATCTCAAAATATGTCCATGCTTTATTTTATGTAGTATTAAAAGTATAAAATATATTCACAAGTCATATTTTTGAAAAAAATGTACTTTCTAAGAAAACGTTCCTTCCAATTTCTACATTGATACCACAAACTTACATTAATCTACCCAGAAGATCTTAATACACAATTCAAACTGTGTAAATGCAAATAGTGTGACGAGAAATCCATTTGTTTCTAGTTGGCTTGGAGAATATTTTCTTTTGTTCTTATTTTTTAATACTTGAGGCCCAACCCAGGGCCTTTCCTCTCAGCTGCACCCTAGCCACCTTTTTAGTTATTTGATTTTGAGACAGATTTCCTAGGTTGGGCTTGAACTTGTGACCAACAAGTTGCCCAGGTTAGGCTTGATACTGTGACCCTTCCTGCCTCAGCCTCCCAGAGTGCTGGGATTATAGGCTTGCGCTAGTGGGCCCGGTTTATATTTCTTGGTATGTATTGCTTATTCTACCATCACTTTACAAAGGAAATCCCATGCATGAGTAAACAGTAGACAATAAACATTTTACTACAATATTAAAATGATCATGTACTCAGATACACCTCAGCCACAAGTGAGTTTTTAATTTTAATTCAGAAATATCAATAAAATATTATTACATTCAGTATACTATAACTTTCTCATTTTTTATAGTTTCATTTTCTGCTGAACTCCTTTTGAATTATGTTAGTTTATGACAAAAGCTATAGTTTTGAAATTGTGAAGCAAGATACACAGGAAGTATGCCAATTTAAAATAATGAACGCAACAACTTTAATCATTTTTTCTTACAAAAAATATGAATTTTTTCCTAAAATATTTAAAGTCCTTGTGAAATAACACACAATATACTGGTAACTCATACATATAGTAGTTGTAAAAAACTTGCTTCATAGAAAATCTCACTTAGCTATAAACCACACCATCTATCTGATTAGATAATATAACTAGAAAAGGTAAAAATATGGGATATTTATTATAGCTCATCAACTCCAGTGGAGATAGGACTCAACTGGGAAAGAGACAAACTCAAAGGTACAGTATTTACACTTATAAATGAAAGAAAATGCATGGAGAATTCTGAGCTGAGGATCCTCGCTTCTATAGTGCTACAAGAATCATGAAAGTAACCTGAGGCAGTATTTTAGGCCTATAATCTCACAGAGAAGAAAATATTCCATTTATCAATTTCAACAGTACATCCTATAATACAAATGTGAATAATAACCCTCATATTCGAGATTGCATACTATGAAATTTGTTAGAATTTGGAACTATATTAATGGAATATATTTCATAGGATAGTGTTTTACTATATAAATGAGTTCTAAAACACTAGTAATTCCGTATTTTTTAGGTACATGACCAACCTACTTTATGCAACTATTTTAAATATATCATTAAAAGTGTTCTTTGTATTCAAAGAATGACTCATATCACAATAATTCATTGAATCAGGGTGATAACTCAGCCAATACTTAGTATAACCTTGCTAACAGTCACCACTTTATTCACCAGATATGAATTTATTCAAATTAGTATTGAAAACCAATATGTGCCAAATCTAACCAAAGATGTGGTGAGTAAAGCTGTTTTATCCCAAATTTACATTGAAACACTATATTCTACTCAAAATGTGACCTCAAATGTGACCGTATTTCAATCTATTCCTCTCTTTGAAGGCTGTAAGATTAAACCTGACCCGAGGCTTTAATTTAATTTCACTGGAATCCAAGAAGAGATCTCAACACAGAGATATATACCAGGGTTGTGCGCACAGGGGAAAGGCCAGGTGAACAAAGTATAAGCCAGAAGAAATCTACTGAGCTAATTGCCCTGAGATTGGAATTTTACCCTCCAAAACAGTGAAAAAAATAAATTTCGGTTGTTTACACCACCCAACCCTGTGGTATTTTGTCAGTTTAGCCCTAATAAATAGTATTATACTATATTGAAAAAATTACCTAAGAGACTGATTCTTTTTCCCCTTGAAGAACTGCTATAAATATTAAACAAAATTATGTATTAGAAAGTGTTGGGGTTTGGGTTTGTTATTTTGCATTGGCATATGTGTTTCTACTAGCGATTGAATTCAAAGCATTTACACAGAGCTACATCTCTAGCCTTTTGTTTATTTATTTATTTTTATTTCTGAAACAGTCTTGCTAAGTTGCTAAAATGCACAGGCTGGACTTCAAAAGCAGTCGTCCTGGCACAGCCAGCCTCCCAGAGTGCTGGCACAACAGGCGTGAAGCACTAAAAAATATTTTTAATTTAAAATAAGTTACGTAAGTGTTGATGGTTATTTACATTTTACTTGAAGATGATTTTACATTAAAAAATTAATAACTTCCAATTATCACTATCTTACTCTTTTGCCAAAAATGTACTTATTAAATCTTTAAAAAGATTTTTTTCTAATAATTTTTTTTTGTGTCTGTAACACATGCCACCACTTAAATCCACTTCTGTTGCAATGTGGACATACTGCGTTTTACTGATTTAAGTGTAATTAGGTAAGTGAATTAGAAATCACTTGCTTGTATGCTATACATATCTGTCCACAGATATATTTTTGTAATGCCATATGCGCAACTATAAATAGATGCATATCAAGGGCTTGAATCTAAGGTTTTATCTATTGATTGCTTAAAAATATTGGCTTTCCTTGCAATTACAAAGGATGGAAGATTATCTTTCAGCTCTAGAATCCCTCAAGGATGCCAATTTCTATCGATGTCTGGATGGGTCTAACCACACTGTTAGGAAAGGATAAAGAATGAGATCAAAAGAAACTGACAGAAAGCTGAATAACTTTTAGAGAAGAACCACATTACTATTAGAAACTCCAAGAGAAAAAGTGTACACTTTCTCAGTGTTTCTCTGAGTTCCCATGTACATATGGAAATCCCTTGAGCTTTCAGAAATAATGCAGAGCTAGTTAAACATTATACACATAAATGTAAAAAAAAACAGTGAATTACATCTTATGAAGTGATATGAGAAATTAATTGTTATTTATAGTCTCAGTCTCAACAGTAAAAGAAGCTAAAGGTCAACTCACTTATTCTAACACATTTTCATGAACTAAATCACAGCTCAATTATCTTCCATTCTCAGATCTACAAAGGGGAGGATTTCTCCCTCCCACTTAATCCACATCTCATGCGCACCAAGGACATTGCGCATCTGAATTCCTTTGTTTGGCTGAGTTGGTTTTTCAAGGTAAAAGAGAAAAATGGCTGCCAAAAGAACAGTTGGAGGTAACTGAGGAAAATTTGACAAGTCTGAGAGGTAAAACTTAAGTGGCGTGATACTTGAATTTGTGTAAGTCTGTGATAGAATGTGAAAGCGAAATTCTGCCCATCAGAAGTGGCATTGAGAGACAGAATGTTTCCAGGCATATGTCTACTAAAGAAGGAACAATTATCTGCCATGGACCACACAATCCAACAACCAATGGGCTTATAAAAGAGGGAGGCAGCAAACAGACCATCTCATTTTATTGTCATTTGAAACCCTATTATACATTCCCTAGCTAAATGAATTATATATGTAACAGGCTTTCTGAAAGTCACTTATTTCCTGATTTTCTTTCTTACATTATAAGTAGCTACGCAGTTAAAAACTACAAGCAACTTCATCTTACCAGTGGTAAAATGGAGATAATACCAAGAAACTTATTGAGAGGAAAAAAAATATATGAAGTGAGAAATGTGGTAGAATCTCGTTAATGTTTAGCCAAGACTCTGACTCTGTTCTGCACTTATCAATGTGTTTTTTCAAACAGTTAAGTGGATGAGTTTCTTCACTGTGGTACAGGGTACAAAAGCATAATTTAATATATTGGGAAATATTTTTTGAGGTTTCTCCAAACATATTCTTATTTCCAATTAAATGAGAGTCTGTTATCTCAGGACTGAACTCAAAGAATGACTCTGCTTCTAAGATGCATTTGTAAAGAAGAGGAAACTGATATTCATGTTGGGAAAGTGACTTGTCTAAGCCCACAGAGGCCACAGTATTGAGTACCTGTGACTTGACCTGACATACATCAGCCTGGGACCCACATTCTTTCATGATGGCATTTATTCAATAGAAAATCCAACATCAAATGTGCCTTCTAATTAGTGCTACCTAATCTACAGCAAGTATAGACATTCAAATCCTTCTGAGGTTTCCATATTTCCATATTGAGTTTTTCACTTCTGACGTTAGTACAAGTTTGACTAGATTTAACTTAACATTTTATCTAGCCCAGTTGACAAGGATTTAAAGGCTAATGTTTTGATTTGGTTGAAAATATATTTGACATTATAGCTCCATATTAGTTTAATCAGAAGAAAAAAAAAGACACTTGCAAATACTTTCAGATAAAGCATGTGCTCTCTTTGCCAGGATTGGTTTTGAAAAGGTAAATTTGTCTTTCTGGTTTGTTGATGAAATTCTGCCTTGGCGATTATGCTGAAACCGTAGTGAGATTTTTAACTTGAAGAAGCAAGCCCTTCTCCAGTAAGTCCCATATATTATTTATCTTTATGAGTTTATAAATTTGCTAATGAATAATCCTAGAAAGTCCCTTTTGGTTGTCATTACAGTTATTATTTTCAGGCTATTACTTAATGTTCTTTGGCAGCTTAATAAACAGTGTAGCCTCCAGCTCTCACCAGTCAATCCACTGGGATTCCAGAAAACAAAGAGCACAAGTCCTAAGGAGCATTCCAGCAGGGCAGTGCTCTTTTTAGCAATCAACACATTGCCAGACATTTCTTGTTAGTTGAAGTTTTTACTGTTCTTCATTGTTTTATGCCTCACAGACTCTAACCACCCTGAGGTTAATGCCTTGTGCAGTCATCCATAGATCTATTGTACACGAATATGTCAGAGCTGAACACCACTATTGCAAATACAAAGTTTTTTTCCCTAATTATTATCCTGAAAGTTTTTTTCTGTCTTCATTAAATAGTTACCTAACAATCATTTATAGTGAACTGGAGGACCACTAGAAAGTCAAAGTCAACCGTGAAGGCTTCCCTCTCCATGTAAGATTCCAGATCTTGAAAAATTTCCATGGTTATTAACCATACAGGGGAATAGGAATCTCCTAACCTTATACTTAGCCACTGTCTTATAGTAAAGGCTGTATAAAGTCTCCAGGTCTACTGTTGCCGAGTTAGTAACAACAACATGTGTGATAAACTTTAATTCGTGATGATTTTTTTTTTCCTCTAACCACGTAGACATACTGCATTTGTCGTGGTATCCCTGGCCAGGTCGCTGCGAAGGTCATACATGAAAGTGTTCTGAATACCTTAAGCCACTATTGGGATGAGTATGCTTGGAAAGGATTTAGAGCTCATTTGGTAGAAAATTAGCCTTTTACTCTAGATGTGAAAATTTTAAATCTCATTCAATTTTAATACAGAGCACAGTGAAACATTTTTACAGCACTAAAATGATAATTTTTTGCATTTTACTTGTAATCTACAAGGCTTAAATCTTACAAAATAATTGAAAATCTGTCAATTTTATGTTTTGCAACCAGGACTGTGTTCCAACATCTATTCAATTCGAAAGTAAGTGCAGAGGGAACAGATATTCCTTTATACGCTGCTACAGCTCTTGGCACTGAAGAGTTTCCGTCTGACAGAAATCAGAAAACATACATTCTATATATGGAACTGGGTTAAATAATCTAACTACAAGTGACTAAGGAGGGTGGAGATTGTAGCTAAATGGTGAGCTCTTGTTAAGAAGGGCAGAGCTACATGATTTGTACAAAAATCATTATGTGGGAAAACAATCCAAGGATCATCAGGTAACCTGCCTTTTCCGGAAGGCTTAGAAATACCTTATTTTATATCCCATTTTCTAAATCTCAAATATTGGTAAAATAAACAATTAAATACTATGTACACGATGTAAAAGTTGATATGAATATATTTGTAATATTCGATGTGGTAGATGAATTCATAGAAAGGTAGAAACTACTCAAAATGACAAACGGAAAATTTGGAAAATGAAACTAAAGAAGATGCAAATCAGAAATGATAGTTTTGTTTATTAATCTGTCATTTCTTTAATTTGCGACTTAACTATTTGTGTATTCCAAGCACAAGGCAAATCCCCAACCCTGCATGATCAGGTACTTAAATCTAACAACAAGCACATCACAAGAAAGGAAAGTAACACCTCAATCACTTTCATAGATATAATGGGCAGACTTTAAATCAAATTCTAACTCTAGAAGAAAATTAACAATATACAAACAGGATTACATTTCTCATCCAGGTTTAATTTTAAAGGAGTTGAGCATATTTTAACATTGGAAAATTAAGCAACTTGACTTGATATGTTAACAAAGCAACAGAGAAAAAAAATTATCTAGTGATTCAGAAAAATACACTCAATAAAATTCAGCATCCTGTGGCAATAAAATCTCTCAGGACACTAGGAATTAAGGGCATCTACAATAAGCCTATAGGAAATATTCTTAATGGGTACTGATTAAAAGTGTCACCTCTGAAACCTCAAATGAGAACACATCCACAGCAATCTCATTCAACAATAGCATTTACACAATAAAGCAAGGCAAAGCAAATCATCAACATAATAATGATTGCAAAAAAAGAAATAAAACTGCCATGACTAACAACCTATGTATGCACACCAGGATGATAAACCTACTCAGAGAGATGTAAATTTTGCATAGTTTCACGATACAAAGCCAAGAGACAAAATAGTTTCATATCAGAGTAGAGAAATAAACAAAAAATTTTTAAAATGGTAACAACAATCATATCAAAAACCTAGGCAAAACATTTATTTTAAAATGGTGAAACAATAATGAGAATAAAGCCCTAAGTAACTACTCCATAGTAACATGTTAAAGACCTGATGTAATAAAAATATTAATTCTCCACTAATTGGTCTCATCTACATAGATCCAAGAAAAAATAAAACACTAGGAGGACTTTTTTGGGGGGATGCCAAGCTAATTTTATATTTTATATGAAAATCCAAATAGCTTAAATGGCCAAAATAACCCTTATGTAGAAAAAAAAAAAAAAGAATGGCTTTTATTGACCAAGAAACCAAGAATGAAACAGATTTAGTGTGTTCCTTGCCTTCATTAAATTTCACAAAAACTTTCTTTCTGACTAGAGGCCATTTACTTACTCTTTGTTAGAGAACTTGCTTTAAAATTCTTTCATTGGTAAGTAATTCTGTGTATGAGATTTGAATCTACACCTCAGAAATATCTTCCTCAAGGACCTAGGAGTCATCTCTTGAAAGACAACCATCAAAAATATATATGTTTTTCTTTTTCCCAGTCTCTGTGGCAAGACAGGAGACTTACTAAGTGAATACCAATAAACAAACACAGATGGCCTAGTAACACTGAACAGCCAACCTCCTAACATCCTCTAGCACTTACTCACTAGCTCATCTTACTAATTAAAGTCTCTCCCTACTTCTGCTCTGTGGGATTGAGTTCAGTCTTTTTTTCAAATGGCAATAGCCTTGATCCATATTGCAATGGCCTCTAACAAAATACTTACCTGTTCGAATGTGTGAAATAATATTATTTTTAAAATACTAGTAGATATCAAAATTCAATCAAGGATGTATTAATCTACAAGGGTTCCCAACTCTCAGGGTCACAGTACACGTCTGTGGTCTTGGAAGGACTAAACCACTGGGACAGGTGAGCAGCGAACAGGAAGTGTGTTTTGAGCAGAGTTCCACAAAGGGTCCGAATACTCCTATTAGGTTTTAATGTCTCTACTGATTGGTCAGGAGGCAGCTTCGCTCCCTGTTCCTCTCTGGCTTCTTTTTCCCTTGCAGGGCCATCCTCCTACACAACCTACTGCCTAATAAGTACACCATTCCCACACTCCACCCTTGGGAGAATGGTCTTAAAATAACCCTAGTGTCAAAAAGATTGGGAGGTACCAGGTTAATGGATAAACTCAACTGATAGAGCCCACAACTGGATCCATGTATACGTAAACATTTAAATATTAGATGAAATATGATTCAGAAATACAGTGAATGTTTAAATATAAGAAAAATTATAGTAAAAGACATCACAATCAGTCTTCCTCTAAATACTCTTCCTTACTTTGATCAGATTTATCTCACTGTTCTTGACACACTCTGAAGCAGCTATGGAAGTCCACTTTCACGTGTATCCTTAGTTGTGCTGTCGTGACTGCTTTGATTTTGCAAATTTATTCAAAATATTTACCTTTAATGGTCATTTTGACTTTGTGGAAGAGCCAGAAGTCACATGCGATATCCAGTAACTAGGGTGGATAAAGACACACTGCAATACTTTCATGAACCTGCCTTTCCATTGGATGAAACTAGTCTGCAGTATTCACTTTATTTTTAATCAGACCTCATAAAGACACACATGGAAGAGGACATGCAGAACTGCTTCAGAAAGTGACAAGAATGACGGGGCAATGTACAGAAAGTGAGTGGGGCCTTTCCTGAGGGGTATCAATGGCAGTATGTCTTTTACCGTCGTAACAATTTTAAATATTTACCTTATATTTTGCTCACACTTCATATTAATGTTGAATGCTATATAAGATTTAAAAATAGTGAAAAAGTGACCATTGAAAAAATCTTTGCAATAAATAGTGTTCCAATTAGGTGCATATGGAAAATAAGGACATTCGTCTCTAGCTCACATCAGCAAAAATAGATTAATTTTAATATGAAAATGAAAGCAGCTATCCAGGAGAACAGTTTCAGGATTTTAGTGTATAAAATTTAGTTTTAAAACTCGAGACAAAAATAAACTAACCAAAACAGGTAATCTACAAATCAAGTACTTTGAATGTTATTAGATATTTTGCATTTAAAAGGTAAGATATTTACTAAAAAAGAAACTTATATAATACAAATAAAAAGTAGATTAATATCCACTGTATGTAATTAAAAAGAGCTAAAATTAATCACTAAAAGAACAATAAGCAATCCAACAGGAAAAAAAAGTCATTGGGATAGCCAATAAACAATTGAAATAGTGCCCAACTTCATTAGTCACCAGTATATGCAAATAAATACCAAGAATTACCATTAAAATCAGATGTGGTGATGCATTACTGCAATCTTAGTATTCCAGGAGACTGAGACAGGGAGGTCAGAAGTTATAGCAAAGCTAGGGAATTTAGCTACTTAACAAGACCTTGTTTCAAAAGTTAAAAAGAAAGAAAAGAAAGAAAAGAAAAATTCAAAGTGCTGGAGATGTGTCGCTTAATGCAAAGGCCCTTGGCTCAATCCTCAGTACAGAAAACATATACATAGTTATTATTATATACTATCCTGAAAGGCTCAAATTAAAAACTCTAACAACCAAGTTTTGAAGATGCGAGGCAATCTGTATTTTCTTCATTCACTTCTAATGACAGAATAAATTTTTACATCATCTTTGGAAAACTTATATATACAAATCTACCAGAAATTCCAATCCTAGATAACTAATTTGAAGGGACATCCGTGACTACATTAATTGCCTACAATTTATATGCATAGCAGCATTATTTGTAAGAATTCCAAACTGAAAACAAGTTAAATTCCGATCTTGGATAACCAATAAAAGACACACACAAGGATATCTATAATTCAGAAGCATAATAAAAATATTTATAATGTTTCCAAACTGGAAACAAGTCAAATATTTTATATGGTAAAATTATAATTAAATTGTGATATATTCATACAAAGTAAAGTTATTCAGCAGTGAAAATTAATGAAGTAATGCTATCAGCAATGGAGATGAGTCTTCCAAAGACAAGTTGGATTGAAAAGAGTCCAATTACAAAACTGTATATGATATTGCAATCCCATCTATGTTAAAAACAAAATGTAGCAAAACCAATCCGAAGTACTATAAATCAGGATAGAGGTTCTACCTGAGGAGGAAGCAGCAGGACGAGCACAAAAGCTGTGAAGGGGGCCTTGCTACTTCTGTGTGAAGAAGGCCAAGTTACAATCATGTGGACTTTTCTGGAGAGTCCAATAAGGCTTTTTACACTACCACAGTATAAAGTTTAGAATAGATTTGTTTTCTTGGAGACTAAAATGGTCACAATTCCTTACAGCAATTATATATATATATATATTACTATGACAGCATCCTGGTGTTTCTCCTATAATTTTATATGGTAAGTATTGCTATTTTGAGTTCATTTGATACCTGAGCAAGAGAGAGTTTATTGCTTATTTAATAAGTAATAGCTAGGAATGAATCCAAATGTAGTTATCTAGAGAACATTTTAAAAATATGAAACACTTCACAAATTTGTGCCTCATCCTTGCGCCCTTGTGTAGATGCTACGCTTATCTTCCCTGTATCATTGCAATTTCAGTGTGCATGCTACCAAAGTGACAACAAGCATATTCTTTTAAATCTAACACCAAGTTAGTGAAGTAAATCACCAGTTTGTGTATCAATGAAATTCTTCAAAATCTAGCATGTTGTATTCTGATAAAACTAAAGATTTAAAGAAACAAATTTTCATGACGAAGATTTGAAGTGCATTAGTAAACCTAAAAAATAAATTCACATTATCTAGGCTGTACAAAGGATACTTCCCATTAGCTGAATTATATACCTGTGTTTTATTTACGTTTAAATAAAATAAAATTAAATCAATACTCTAGTTTCTTAAACACACTAATTAAAACTCAAATGCCCCAAATAACCACACACGAACTGTGGCTTTTCTATGAGACAGTGTTGCTCCAGAAGAGGAAGAAAATATTTAAGTAATTATTGTAATAGTATAAACAATAATGTATGGTATGTGGTAAGATAATTTATATTATACATTTTCATACTAAATCTATAGGTTTTACATGTATTACTTTGTTAGATCTGTTTCCTTACTCCTCTTTTTTAGACTGAAAAAACAAAATGAAGAAAAACTGTATAATTTTCTCCTACGAAATTATGAGATTAATAGAAAGACCAGATGGAGGTATCATGTATGACACCAGTCTTAGTCTTAGCTCTGACGCTCTGTGAACTTGTATTTAATATCATTATGCATTGGCTTTCTTATTTATGACAAAGAAACTGCATTTCATACAAAGCATGCAATATTCATGCACAATAAGTACCTGTGTCAATAACTACATTGAGTACTTCCTGGGCAGCAATTATTGACACTTTATATTTCATTCATATTAACATTCTCTTTCATTTTTACAATGCATGTTTTTCATCTGACATGGAAATAAAAATCAGGGTGAAATTTGAAAATATTTTATCCACACACCTACTCATTAATAACATCTACTTCTTAATGATAAATGGTAATAGTTTGCAGACTTTTTCCTTCCCCATACTATCCCAAATACATGTGTCATAAATACTTTGCTATACCATCCAAACTTAAGGCCAAATAGTGAACATAAAGTTTTTCTTCACAAATACTTTCTGTCCAATTATCATTGTCCAATCATTTTAATATTTTCAGATTGACATACAGAAATTATTTTTAATCTGTACAATGTTTACCTACTTACTACTTAAACTGATAAATGACAGTAATGGCATCAATGTGCAAAATGGTAGCATTACATATCTGGCACTCTTATTTTCCACTTCTACATTTGTCACTTCTGATAATTGTGATTGTTAGTAAAATTAACCAGTGAAAAAGTGTTGAGCTTATTTCTATTTTGGGCATTGACTTCAGACAGTGTTTTGTCCTCAAAGTAATTTTGAGAATCATCCTCTTTAGTCTCAAGATGTCTGACGAACGAGAGTAAAATTATTCTTCTCTTTGGTACGGCTGGACTCTATTTCTGTTTACTGCCTTGCACTCCCCCAGTATATAGTTTGGTACTGGATTGGGCTTGGAAGGTCCTGCCTCAACTTCCTAATCAGTATGCGATCTCTTTGAAACACACCTGATCATATGATGCTCTTGTATACACTAAATGTTATCAATGAAGTAACAGTTCACTATTTCCCTGACTCCTATTCCGCTGAAAGAATGCCTCAGATAGTAACAATAATACACTAGAAATAAGTCAGACATACAAAGAAAAGTTAATGTACTCATTCATATGTAGAAGCTAACATAGTTGACTACTTAAAAGTATGGAATACAACCGTGGTCATTAGAGGCTAGGGATAGTAGATGGGAGAGGAGAAAAAGGAACTTTTGTATAACAAGAAAAACGACTGGAGGAATATGTTCAGATATTTAACAGCACAGTTGAGTGACTATACTTCAAATATTTTATACTTTGTAAAGAACTAAAAGAGAAGAATTTAAAGCCTCCCAATATAAGGAAATGATAAATGTTTAGGAATGCTGATTATCCTTCTTGGGTCACTAAACATTGATTACCTATATCAAATTACGCTATACCTCAAAAATGAGAAGAGTTGTTATGTTTTAATTTAAATGAGTGTTGGGCTTGATTTAATTATAGGGGTGAATCCACTGATTTCCTGCGCTGTTAAGAGGCCAGACTGTTTAGGGTGAGAAGATCACTATGGCTTGACCTGGAAGGCATGGATCACTGGGACATGACTTAGGAAGATACACGCTAGTTCCACCTGTTCTCATTTTCTCCGCTTCCTGTGTGGCTACGGGCCCATGCGGTGAAAGGCTAGACCTCTGAAATGTCCTTCCATCACCCATGAGTGGACTGAGACCTCCTGAAAATGTGAACTAAAACAAACTTCTTCTCCCTCAAGTTGTGGGTGTTGGATGTTGTATCCTGGCAATGAGAAAGACAGAAATTGTTACCAGAGATGTAGAGATAATGCTGTGATTTATCTGACTGTGTGGTTTAAAAGCCTTGGGAACTTGCTCATGGTAGGAGTTTAGAAAACTTTGGAGGTGCTGTCTAGAGAAGCATTATTATGAGGTAGGCTGAGCTTGATGGAAGATTCAGGTTGGAGCTCAGAAGACCAAAATAAGAATCGAAATGTGGATTCTCAAGGCTAGGCTTAACAAGACTCAGATGGGGAGAGGAACTCTTTTAAAAACTGGTCTAGAAATCACGAGTCTTATGCTCTGGCAGCTATTTTTCCACACCCCAACACTTTGCCTAGATCTGAGAATAAAGGCAGTAGCATAGTTGATCTAGGAGAAGAAATTTCTAGTTATCCCAAAGTTTAGGCTATCAGTTGAGCATTGCTTGCAGCATTTAGCAAGCTGTACAATTAAGATAAAAAACAGCAGAATAAAAAGATATAAAAAGTGTGAAGTTATGATAAAATGAAAAAGATTGAAAAGCTGGCACAAATGGTCACAAGGTTATTGAGGAGGTCAACATTAAAATGAAGCCAAATGCTCACAATCAAGAATATAGGAAAGGTCCCTTTAAGGCATCCCAGAAACGAGCAAGACCCCATCCTTTCTCAGTTCAAGGGTGCAAAGGCAAATAGACCTTGTTCTGAAAAGAGAGCCTCTGGGGATTATGTACAATAAGCTAGAAAACTGAATTCCAAATTGTTCTGCCATCTAAGAACTCAGAGTTCTCTATCGCCATGGTCCAAGGGGACCAGACTAAGGCTCAAACCAGCAGTAGACTTTGATGTCATCCAAGTGGTACTGGTTCCACAGGTATGCAGAATGCAAGATTCATGGGGTGAGGATGGCTTCCACTCTCATTTCAAGGTCAGGTTGTATGCATGAGGCTATTAAAGGAAACCTGACGCTGCAGGGGAGACCCCAGAGATTTGGAGACATTAGGAACTTGGATCATTTGTTGAGGAAAGTTGCAGACAGTGAAAAGTCACCCAAATAGAAAAGTCAACATGGTTGCAGCCAGAAACAATGCCACGGGTAAGGGACCACTGAAAGCATATGGAGTACACATCCTACCACAGCTTGCCCCAAGTGTTTGACTTGGGGCTACAATATTTAACGGAGCTATAGAACTTGGTGTTTTCTCTGATGAATTCTGGTCTTCCTTTGGTCTGATTGCTGTGTATTCTTCTAGTACTTTCTGGAGTTGGAATACTCACTTTGTGCTATCATAGATTGGAAATGTTTAACTTCTCCTTGGTTTTCATAGGTGCTCATAGCTAAGAGTTTGGCTGGCACCTCAGAAAAGACTAAATGTATATTTTGTACAAGAAGTTTGACATAAGTGTTTCGGAAGCCAAGGGGAAAATGTTACGATTGAAGATCTGGAATGTCCCTCATCTCATGTTTGAAAGATGACTCAATTGTAGGTGTGAATCCATTTATTTCTTGGGCTGCTAAGAGACAGGGCTTGGTCAGAAGGACTGGATCACTAGTGCTTGACTTGAATGGAGCACATCACTGGGACATGACCTGGAAGGATATATGCTAGCTCCATCTCTTTCTCTAGGCTTCCTGACTTGCCACGCTGTCATGGAACAAATAGAATGCCTCCTGCTTGGCCTCTGCCAAGCCATTCTACCATTTCTGGATGCCAATTAACAGACTGAGACTGAGACTGAAACTGTGAAGTAAAATAAATCTTTCTTTCCTTATGTTGTGAGTATTCAGCATTTTGTAGCAGCATGAGACAGTAACTAAGATGCTCCTCTAATGAAACTGTCCCCAACTTTTTTGACACCAGGGACAGGTTTAGCTGATAACCGTTTTCCAAGAATGGGATGAGGGTGTACTTTATTATGTAGTAAGCTGTTGGAGAATAGCTTTGAAATCATGCATAGCATCAGCACGCGAGTAGGGAATGAAGTCCCACTTTCTGTTTGATCAGCAGGGCCTCAAAACGTAACAGGAGCAGCTGACAGACGGTGGATCTTTGCCTGCTGCTCATGTCCTGCTCACTGATCATCTGTGCTGGAGGCCTGGGCTTTCCAAGGACACAGAGTCGTATCACTCCATGGCCCAGAGGTTGGCGACTGCTGCTTCAATGTAGTTGTCTTTTTTAATTCTCTGTAATTTCTTCTTCACTAGTTTTTGTCAACTTCTCCTTGTCTTCCTTTTAGTTAAACTAGGTAATGCAAGATTATATCATGTTCATAGATCCTGAGAAATCATCAACTATAATTCACAGCCAAACCAGAGCAGAACATTCCTGCACAATTCCAACTGATGGTTACATAAAGTATTGGATTCAAGAATGAACTTCTTTGAGTCTGAGAAAAGTGATAGAATAAAAGAAGAAAAATTTACAGGAGCTTTGTCTTCACTTAACTTCTTTTTAACTCTAACCTTATTATCACTAATTTAGAGTATGTAAATGTCAAGTGGTAGTGAAAGCTATATAAATGCAAAACAAGAGAATCAAGTGGGCAAAGAAAACCGGAAAGGAAAGGCTAAGAAGCAATGACCAGCATTCATTGAAGGGAATGCAATCACAGCCAAGTACCCCGGCTTAAGAGAACAGGGGTAACCAGTACACACACATGTCTTTGGAATAAAGAGACAGAGACAGGAAATAAGGCTAAGAAACACGAAAGCAAACAGAATAATGACTATGTAAAAGCTTAGGCACATCATTCCCAATTTGTCCTACCTAGTATCTAATAGAATCACAAATAAATTCTACGGATAGTTTTTCCAAGATGCCTCAGTTCCACAAACATCACTGCAAAATAATTAAACTGTAACTGTAAAGCACTGTGCTGGGTCAGCTAATGACAAAGTGGGTATTTTCAGTGGTTATTTTGACTGGAAATATTCTATGAGAAAATTCCCTATCAGGTTGTTTTCTTTTAAACTAATCCCTATCCAAGCAACTTCTCTTCCTCAGCCTTTTCTCTAAATTTCCAGGAAACACTGAGTATTAGAATTTTACCTACTTAAAATTATGTACTACAATCATGTCAGAACTATGCAGTTCCTTAGATTTCAGTACTTTAGTTGGTCCTGAGTAACTGCATATGTGTATATAATAAAAATGGTCACATATTTGATGATTTATCCTGATTGCTGATGTCATAGTCCTTTTGAGATCTCTAGTATTTCACTGAAAATCAACATGAGTTTCCTGTATATATTAAATGCCTAATTACAATGGTGGTGTCCACTATACCTCACGGTTTCCCTTTGTCATTTACTGATGGAGTATAAGATGGCATTGCTGGTGACTGACAGTCTAAAGTTAAGTAATGACATTTCACTAGAATAAAAAAAATCTCACACACACAAAAAGAGAATACAACAGAATTACGGCTTTAAGAAATGATGATACTTTAGCTAAGTGAAACTAAGTTTATTACTATTTTGGGTTGATAAAGCCATTTAAACTTACATTCATTGGGTCCTCTGATACATCAGATGTTTCATCCCTATCTATCAGAAAAATAGGCACTGGTGGGTATCATGAATGCCTCAAAAACAACTGGTAGTGATAAAATATATGATAGTACGTATAATCACTGAGAATAAATTAGGTTTGCACTTAATGGTTCAATCTTGATACACACAATATACTGTTACTTTTTTCACAGACACGCCTGCTAGAAAATATGTTGGAAGAGGACTAGAAAGGTTAAATATCTCCTCCAACCAACTAACCTCCATAACCTAAACACCTTGCTATGCACGTATCTTATACAACTAAAGGGTTATTAGAATAAATACACTCAAAGACACTACTCAATTTCCCTAGTTGAATGTGGTTCCTTTCTTAATTACACATATTTTTATTTGTGTGGTTTGCTTTTTGCTTCTCTCAGGCTGTTAGTTAGAATACAGCATAAAAAGTACCTCTTAGACCACTTCACCAATACAGGCACTTCAACGATATTGAAAATAAAGTCATTGTGTATTTTCTTAACGTCTCAGAAAATAGTATGAGGAAACAATGCAAGTTAATTAAGGGAAAATATGCATAAATGGGAAGTAATTTGAATTCATTTTTATAAATATATTGCCGTAAAATACTTGTAATAAATTATATCATAAGGTGTGTCAATATATTTACAATTGGCAATTAAAATATTCTGAAGGCTATATTTAGTTCATTAAAGGAAATAATCTGACCTTAAGTTGTTCTTCCAAAGCAGCAGTTGCATGATCGCCACTGGATTCATCAACGACCACCACCATGTGAGTAAGAGAATTGACCCTGACTTGTTCCTGTTCTAGATCTTCTTGAAGCACCTGGAAGACAAAGTTGTTAAGAACAGAAATTAAAAACTCAGATCTATGTGCTGAATTCATTTCTTCCCAAATGTATTTTGATACATTTCTGCAATGCCTTAGGTAATGAAATTTCTCATTAAAGCAGAACTATTTCAAGCAAATTTTCTACCACAGTGCTCAGCACAATTTGCATTGTTCTACTCAACTGAATTGCAAAGTATAGAAGAGGTCACACAATGACAATGGTATGTACAGTGGAATGTTCTCTTTAGGTCCTGTCTGTTACCTTTCCAACCTGCACAACCTGCACTTCTGCATTTTTTTTTTTTTTTGAGACAGGCTCTCACTCTGTAGCCCAGGCTGCTCCTGAACTCACTATGGAGCCCAGACTGGCCTTGGACTCACAGCAATCCTCCCGTTTCAGCCTACTGAGTGCAGGGGTTACAGGCATGTGCCACCATGCCCGCCTTATGGGGCATTTGGGAATCAAACTCAGGTACTCAGCGCTTGCCCTAGTGCTTTCTCAGAAAGCACTCTAACTGCAGAGCCATTCCTCCAGCCCCACTTCTGGCATTTTTAAATCTCTTCTATTTTATTAGAATTATTTTTATTATCATATGAATAAAAGTCTGTCTTGACCCAACACCCGTTCCCACTCCCATCTTGAATGTTTATCCTCACCGAAAAAATACCTTGTGTTTTCCACATTTACTCTTGTAACTTATTTATCCTACTGTTCACTTTGCCCACTATCTCAGAAATATCTCTTGCAAGGGTCATCGTTGACTTTCAAGTTCCCAAATCCAGTAGCCACTTATGATAGCATCTTATTTGACATTTTGATTAGTAAAACACTTGACACTTCTCCTTTCTCCACACCCTCTTCTAAGTTTTTCATAGCATCTTCTCCTGATTTATTCTTCTATCGAACTTTGTATTTATTTATATTTTTTTAGCTTGTGTGCTGCTTCCTTTTCTTTAGCTTTGACTATAAATCACACGTTAGACTTCCGTACCAAAGCCAAAGGAACAATAACACACTATGAAGGAATACAGATACTCTTTGCATGAAATACTTGTGACCTAGCATCTGTCTACCTCACCAATCTATTCTTTCATGCTATTCTTTCCTTCTCAGACTATGCTTCTCTTTCTTCCACGAGGAGTCAAGCTGTTCCCTCTACCTAAACTGGTTTTCCTCCATATCTTTTAAATGACCTTTTTTCTTATCATTTAGAACTCATGGGGCTGGAAATATTGCTCAGCAGTTGAAGCACTTGCCTCGCAAGCACAAGACCCTGGGTTTAATTCTCCAGGAGCACATAAATCAGCCATGGTAGTAAATGCCTATAATCCCATTACTTCGGTGGCTGACGCAAGAGGATTGCTGTGTGTCCCAAACCAGCCTGGGCTACATAGTGAGATGAGGAACAGTATGGACATACAGAGCAAGATCATGTCTCAAAAAATCATTTAGGACTTATTTTAAAATACCATCTTCCTAGAGAGACTTTTCATGAGCATTAATCTAAAATTACTTCCTAGTTATTCACCAGTTCTATTATTTTCTTAATAGCAACATTATAATTGCTAAACATTTTATATACTAGTTTAGTCATTGATCAAGTTCTGTTTCTATTTATTAGAACAGTAAAACCACTAAAGAGATGTTCTCTGAACTTCTACATATTCCAAGGAAATAAAGATCAACAAACATTTGTACACTGAATGGTGCCATGAAGGGGGCATGGTGATGACAACACACACAGATGGACTTGTCTTTCCTGATAATACAAATATTATAGTACAGTAGAGGGACTTTTCTGTTGCAATTATGAGGACACTAAACTCAGCAGAAAATAACACTTCTTTTCTAAACTGAATCCTAAGGTAAAACCAGAAGAATTCAAATCCGAAATTACAAATGACCCTGACAACGAATCTTTATTTTACCAATCACATCGTACTCTCAAAGTATAGTACTTAGAAACCTTTAAAAATAAATCAGAGTGAGCACCAGAGCAAATACAAGGTAAACAGCAGAAAGAGAACAATAAAACAAACAAACAAACTGAAAAGACGGCTGATCTGAAAGGATCTGAAACTAAAATTTTTGTTTGGGAGCTGTAGAGCCTTTAAGACCTTAACCTGTTAGGCTAATTATCACTGGGATTTCCCTGAACAAGTGTTCAAAACTTCTAACCAATGACTATGCTTCCTAGAACATTTTGTTTTCCAAAACAAGAAAGCAGCAGCAGGGAAAGAACAGGGGCTGTTATTTTCTGGCAAACCAGCTGCCTACTTGCAAAACAATGATGCTTAGCACCTATCAGTCTAGCTCTTAGTTATCTGAATGTTACGCTAAGTGTAGGGGAACTTATGAGGGTGGCTGATCACAATCCAAAACGCATACCATTTTTATCCTAAGACTTATTTTTCAAGCCTCAATATTTTAGTTCACTGTAAAAATCACTCCTTTTTACATCCTCTCTAGATTTTAATGCTACATTTTCAAGTGAAGCAATTTAGGATAAAATGACTACGAATGTATTTCTTGTGTGGAGACTACACTGGCTAGCACACCTTTGCCGTCCGGAGCTTACATTGGTTAATAAAGCTCTTTTTGCCAAGAGGCCGAAAATGGAAACATTAACATTCAGAGTTGTCCTTGACAATCACGGAAAGCCTGTGTTTTCTGAGTTACATAAACCAGGACAGGGAACATTTTAAACTTGTCAGGTAGAAATTTTAAGGATAATTAAATTAGTCCAGTGGCTGCTATATCAAGTGGGGTTCCTGAATTTAGTCAATTTACTTTCCCTATCACTCAATATGATAGCATATATAATCACAAGTATTAAAACAATGGGGAAATGTCGTACTAGTCAGTTTTACATGCAAATTTTTTTAACACTTTAAGAAATTTTAGTGTAGGAACATGACAATAATAATATACGGTTCATGAAATACTTATTTCCAACGCAGAGTGAGACTTTCTAAAGCACATGTGACTGAATGTACGATATATATTTTTCTGGTACTTATTGGCTAATATTGTTTCATCTACTTTGTTTTACAATTAAAAATAGTATTTTGCCACACTGACCAAGAGTTTCCATTCCATGCTTTTGTGTGTGTTCACTGAAGTGACACTAACTCTAGCCATTTGACCTGAAAACTTTAAAATCAAATACAAGAACCAATTGGCATTATAATCAGGAAGAGGAAGTATAGAGGAGAAAGTTTTTCCATAGGGCTCAAAATCTTCAGAAATACACAGCACTGGAATAGATTAGTGTCCCGACCCGCGGGACAACAACGTGAGACCGAGGAGATCACCTAGAAGAATGAAGGCAGACAAGGGGCGCGAGAAATGGAGGCAAGACAGGGTTCTGATCAAGCCTCAAATTTTATTGGTACAGCGGCGGCTTATATCTTAGCTGTGGGCATGGGGAGGGGAAAAGGAGGGGGATAGGGATGGTCCAATCAAAGCTTGCCAGCAGGTCACTAAGTTTCCTAGGTGCCTAACTACTCGGAAGTGTCTTGTGTCTGGGGGAAGGGTTAGTTGCCTAACCACGGGGAGTATCTTGTGTCTGGGGGAGGGGTGCGGGTGCTTGTCTTCAAGGAAGTGGCTTTTCCTTGCGGCTCCTGACAGATTAGCATAAACCATATTTGATTTAATGTTATTTCCAGTGTCTCTTCTATGACTTTTTAAAATCTCATCTCTTCCTTCACTTATAATCAAGGATTAAATGATAAAGGTTAAACTGTCCTGAGCATGCTGAAGAGCTGCACGGTAGCAAGTACTGCAAATATTCCTGTTTTCTCAGATTTCAGCTCTGCAAATATACATCAATGACCATCACACTATTAACGGATCTCCTCAATATCATCAATGGACAAAAAATTGTAAAATATTCAATGCTCAGGATTCATTTTAAAAGGTAATTCTTAAAAGTAATGAAAGTGTCAACAGAAAAATGGGGGTTAAAAAGTTAAATTGTTCTGCCAAACCGGCTACTTCGATCATTACAGAATATCAGTGTGCTTACTTATTTGGAACTAAGGATTCTCAAGAATATTAATTTCTTAAGTCCTCTAAAGTTTTGTCAAACTATTTTTAATTAAAATTTAGGTAAATGTTGACTTCTTACAGACTGAAATTTCTCAGACTTATACAATGGAGATTTACTGTTATTTGCTAATTAAGCCTGAAATACGAGCCAATTTTTTCCAAATATAGATGCATCCCCAGAGAAGTACATTAAAATTTTGTGTATTAGAAGATAATATCTTTAGATCAAAATGCTCCAATATGTAATTATTAAAATGTTTTTGAAAACTTATATGTATATGAATACTTACATATGCATATATACTAGCTATTATATTATGCATTTCTTGATATTATTTCTTTCATAGCAATGCTTTTGTAATACCAGATTAAAAAATCTGTCATGTTCCTAATTAAATTCCTATACCATTATTAGATAGGCCCAAATGTCAGCAAATGTTTGTTCTCTGATGTCAAATAACAATCTTCATTCCTTACGACAAGAGAAAAGGGCAACAGTGAAATTTAACATTAAAAAATACTTAGATTTGACAAATGTGGGTTTTGTTATACCTCTGAGAATAAATTCTCTTTATTCAAATAACTCTCTAAAGTCCCTGACAAAAATGGTTATCCTCTTAGTATACAATCCCTATTTCACAATTTAAATAATACTTTTTTTTTTCAAATGACATCAAATTCAGTGATACTGAACTTTTCTTCCTATCATACAGTTCAAGTTGGTTTTCTAAAGGCAGCTGAGGTCACTAAGAGTCACTTCAGAGTTTATCTTTGTTATTTTACCCTTTCTTAAAACATCTGTGAGATAATACCTAGAAAATAAAGAAACAGAAGTGTGTAATGGTAGGATATTTGGGGATTTAAATATAGAAATGAAGAACAAGTTTTCTCTTTATTATTATGCTCCACAGAACTATATAAAATGTGCTTGCTTCAGCCACAGTACAGATTCAGCCACTCAGATCAGGAAAAAGCAGAGGTAATATTTGTCTATCGTTCATTTTACTCCTCTTACCTCAATGAAAAGGAAATTAACAAGACTTGCAGGTCTTATGAACATATGTGCATGAGGAAACACACACACACACACACACACCAGAAAAAACAAAAATCTTGTGTCTTGCATTAATTCGAAGGCTATCTCTGGTCTCTCAATTAAAATTAATACAATTAAAGAATGCTTAATTACAATAATTGAGCTGAATCAGTATGTAGTGATTTAGCTTGCCTCAGTAAATATGCAGAGAAGGAAAGATTGATGAGAACTCTATCAAATAGAAAATTTTCAAAGGATCTTTTGCAACCTGAAGGTTCTAGGAACAATGTCCAACATCCAGGAAAGCAATTTCTTACCAAATGTGTCTAAGGAACAAATACTTCCATGGAACTGATATCAACTAGCTAATTCAGAATTCTGGATATGAATTTTGAATAGCTTAAAATCTAAACCAGAAGGTTTTAATATTTGTTAGGAAGTGGTGGGCAAGGAGGAAACATATCCTCCTCTCCAACTTTTCCTTTATGTTTCATTCTTTCCTTTATGTTTCATTCTTTCCTTTTTCCGTCCCTCCATCCTTCCTTTGGCTCTACATTCCCTGCTGTCCTGAATTAAATGACCTGCAAATGACTTCCAATTTTATTTTGAGTCAAATATGCACTTTGCTAAGCCTGGTTGGTTACAGTATTGTCTAGCTAACCATGAGGACCTCTTTATGGCATACATATTGCTGCAAATTTGCTGAATATTTTAAATAAGCTTCCCAACAGGTTCTTCTAGAGGAGATTTTGATATTTACTTAAGTGTGATTGCTTTGTTTTTTATATCAGAACTGATTGCTCTTGTCTTTTTATTAGAAGTAAATGTTTATGGTTCTGCCAAATACAAAGCTACCAAAAAGAGGGTTCTAAAAGGCCACTTAAATGGAGTGATTTGAAGATTGCAAAAATGTTAAATGCTTTCCAACAGGAGTAAGGAGGCTCAATAAAACAGAAAAAAAAATGTTTTAAAAACAAAGCAGATAATGTACCCATAAATACCTCAGAATGTAAGTGGGGGAAAAGTTACACTGTGCAACAGACCAGCCAAAAATGGGCATATATTTATAAGATAAGATAAGATATTAATAGTCAAAGGTAGAGAGTCTGAAGACCAGGTTTCAGTCTTGCATGCATCACTAACCCATCAGGTGACAATGAGTCAGTTTTCAACCACACCTAGCCTCAGCTTCCCACTTGCTAAATTGGGATTAGTATCTATTTATATGTTTATAAAGACTAACTAAAACTGCTTAGTATTCTGTCTGACACGTAGTATAAGCTCAATAAACATTTTCAGTTCAAAAATCTCATGTTTAGGGACACAGAGATCAAAGATGTTAACTCAAAATGCAAAAGCACAATATTTACCTCATTTTCCCTCATCTATTGCATTCTGGCCAGCATTCTCTGACAGACAACATAAACACAGACAGGAAGTGTGGCAAATTTGGAAATTTAAGAACTGAAAGGAAAAAGCTACAGCAAGGTTTCAGGATTTGGAAAAGTCATAAATTTAAATTCAGAAATTACTTTTAGTTTTCCAAATTACTCACATGATGTAAGCAAAAGTAGTACTAAACTAATTATTTAGTGGCGTCATACATTGCTAAAATATTTGCATATTCAAAGATACATCATGAACTGGGAAGGACAGACCCCTATGCATAAACGAGTAACCCTCAATTCTGTATTCCTTCCCCCCCCCCCCCCTATAATCCATGAACTTGTGCATCCAAACATCCTGAATATAATTCCACCCTTGGAATCAGGTTAATGGAAACACCAAGAAAGCCAAAAACGCGTTTAGCCTAATAAATATTAACAAAGAAGAAAGATAGTTGTGAGAGAATGTTGCTTCTGAAGGTTGGAGATGGAGGACAGTATTACTACACACTGATTGGCTAATAGCACAAAGATGCAATGTTCAGTTCTACTGATCGGTTTTTCTGCTCAGAGATTTTGCCATTCACATCAGAAACTCATTTTTTTCCTATTCCCTTTCTAGTTTCTTTTGTCCTAATTTTTTTTAAAAAAAAAGTGACCTAGAGGATGAATGTTAACACATCATTTCCTTAAACATTTTGATTCTGTGCATTTCATGCACAGCTATCACCAGCACACTCACCACTGCTCATTCCAAGTCTGGACAATTATGAACACTCAATCTCTGCTTTTTTCATCCAGAAATTCCCAATCCTGGAAACCAGTGCCATAATACTTGTTAATCTCTTTGTTACTTTTTTTTCTGCATTTGTTCTACCTCTGAAATCTCAGCTGGAGTGAGGCTTCCCTGGAAACTCAGAATACAGGGAAAGAATTTAGCTTCTAAGCCCGACAAATCCAAGTTAAAGTTTGAATTCAGAAGCTGTGATGCTACGCATCTGTAGCTACAGCCGTTGGGAAGACTGGCACGGGCTGCTCATTTGAAATCACAAGTTCCAGGTCAACCTAGACAACACAGTGAAGCAAGCCCCCCGCCCCCCCCCAAAAAAAAAAACTCACTAAAAACAGGAAAAAAACTAGAGCATACAAATTAGTACTAAAAATACATAGGTCAAGTCCCTTAACTTCTTTGAATGCATTTATGTATCTGTGAAATCCCTCCAGGACATGTTTAGGGGTGGAATTAAATGAGATACTACAGTAAGATCAGCTAGCGTGGTGTTTAGTAGAGTTAGAGAGTGGCAAGGAAATGATTATTTTATTTTCTATCTGCAACCTTTACTTTCTAATTTCATTTTAGGCTAAAATCCCTTGAAGGAATCTTATATGTATCAGTATTTGTATCTAATATCCATGGTAATCATATATATCTCTGTTTTTTGAGACAGGTTCTCATTCTGCAGCCACACTGGTCCCAAACTCACTATATAGCCCAGGCTGGCCTCAAACACACACGTATTTCTATTCAATAGTAAATATTCTTAGAGTACTGAAACTAAGGAGCACATGGCTAAAAAGTCTGATTTTGTGATACTAGACAAGATCTAGATCTTTAATTGGTAACTGACTATGAAATATTAGGCAATACACATTATCATCACTTCCACTGAATAAAAGAATAGCCACTTGGCTCACCAGAAACCATTCTAACAAAAATATCAAACACAGAGTTCAATAGTTAATCATATACACTATAGACATGGTCCTATATTTTACCTAATTTTAGCATGAAATGGATCTATGTTTACACTTCTTTCAGAAAAAAAAAAACAAAATTCCAGTTATTACATTTGGTGTAGGGCTCTTGCAGAGGATTCCTTAAAATGTAACCTAAATATTTCATATAGCTAAATAATTAATCCGCATTCTTAATGTATTGGCTATTCAAGGGAATTAAAAGACATTTATACTGATTCTGAAAATAGAGGCACTTACATAACACTTTATCCAAGACTAAGTTAAAAAGTGAGAAATACAATTGATCTTTTATTTTCCTCTTTAAAAACCCTACCCAGAGGCCAGAAACTTCTAATGAAGAAGCATTATGAAAACAATTAAGTATAAAAATAAATTTAATGCATCATGGGTAGGTAAACTTAGTAGATCACTGACACACTTTCAAACAAATATATGATACTCTGACTAATGCTACTGAATCGATACACAGCAATTCCTAATTAACCAATTAGTAATCAGTTAGAAACACTTGCTTCATTCAAACAGCAAGGGAAAAATATGAACCCAAGCATGGATTTTATCTAATATTTGAATAATCAGTAGCAATATCTAGTCAGCACAGTTACCCCTGATGTCTGTTGTTTTGAGAAAGGATTTACTCTGCAGTCCAAGCTGGTCCTAACCACATAATGGAGCCCAGGAGATTTTTAAAAAATTGACTATGGAACATGCACGTAGTACTATGTATACTACATGAATATGATGTGCTTTTTCCATTAAATTCTGCTTATTTATGTCAAGTGTATTATTAATGCATACATCACTTTCACTGTCAATAGTCTCTAACTATTAAGATACTTGAATGAAGAAAAGAAACAAGAATGGAGGGGAAAAAAAGAAGTCAAAGAGGGAGCCAGAGGTGGTGTCGCCCTCTGATCCACTTTATCGACATGGTCCGTGTTCATATTTGTGAGGGTTTATTTTTTTGCTTCTACACACAACTATTGTTCATTTTATTGTCCAATTTTCATGTTCCTGTTGGAATAATGCAATTAAGATTGAGTAAAACTAATCAGAATTATCATTAAATCATATAAAAAAACTGGTCAGTTAAATACCTAGGAGTATACTGAACCAAGGAAGTGAAAGACCTATATAAAGAAAACTACATTACATTGAAGAAAGAAGTTATAGGAGAACATTAGAAAATGGAAAGGCATCTCCTGTTCTTGGACAGGCAAAATAAATATAGTTAAAGTGACCATACTGCCAAAAATGATTTATAGATTCAATGCAATTCCTATCAAAATACCTACAAGTTTCTTTAAAGAACTTGAAACAACAATTCTTAAATTCATATGGAACCAAAAGGGACCAAGAATAGCTAAACCAATCCTGAGCAACAAGACCAAAGCAGGAGGCATTACAGTTCCAGACAACAGGCTGTACTATAAAGCAATAGTTGTAAAAACAATTTGGTACTGGCACAAAAACAGACAGACCAGTGGAACAGAACTGAAGACCCAGAGACAAACCCAAATACCCTCAATTACTTAATCTTCGACAAAGGAGCCAAATGCACACAATGGAAAAAGGACAGCCTGTTCAGCAAAAGGTGCTGCAAAAACTGGTCATCCGCATGCGGAAGAATGAATCTAGCCACACACCTGCCACCATGCACCAAAATCAAATCAAAGTGGATCAAAGTCCTAGACATTTGCTAAGTAGTTTTGCTAGGCATTAGAGAAAACACAGATGAAGTCTGGCTCTCTGGTTACAGTGAGTTTTTTTTTTTTCCTGAGTGTTATTTTTTTTATCCTTATCTCTATAACCATCCAACTTTGGCTAAGCAGTTATGGGGGCAATAGGAATGAATGCTGAAATTCATAGCAATAAGTACATGTCATTTTCCTCTTACTGAAGATGGTAAGAACTTGCTAGAGACTAAAAGTACTACTTGAATCTGTGGAAATTTTGGATTTTATCTGAATTACTTATCCTCCTCTCAAATAATGTATTTTTATTTCATATTGCCTCTCTTCTTAATTCCACTTCTGGGCTTTCAATTGCCCTGACTCAGAACCTATTACTTTAAATTTTTTGCTCATTCTCAAAAGCTATGTTCTCCTGGCTTAGAGATGCTGAGCTCCAAAGTGCTTCTTCAAGCTGTTCCCAATTTTCACTGGCACTGCTTCATCCAGCCTCTGTTTGCTGTCTGCACTATCCATAACATACCTTCTGGTCTCCTGCTTCTCTGTTCTCATTTATCCTACATCACATATCTTTTCTTTAAAATGAAATTTTCCTAGCTGGGTGAAGTGTCTATAATCCGAGCACCATCAGAGGCTGAGACAGGAGGATCCCAAGTTTGAATCCATCCCGGACCACACAACGACTTAGACTCTGTCACAAAATAAAAGTAAAATAGACTGGAGATGTGCTTAGGGCCAAGGCCCTGAGTTCAATCTTCGGTACAAGAAAAAATTATTTTTTCTCATTTGCTGCTCTTTAGTTTAATTCACAAGACAGTTTTCTACAGCCTGTAGAACAACTTCAAACTTGAACCTTATACACAATAGCTTTCATGACCAGCTTTATTTCTCTAGCATCACCCATCATGCTGAGGGAGTAGAACATCAACACATAAGGTAGGCAAAAGACATATGGCACATTTTCTACCACATTTCCTTTGCTCAAACAACCATTTCTTTTCAACTCCCATGCCATATGCCATATTCCACCTTGTGTGATGGCCCCTTCCTTTCCTGGCCTTTATCTGATGTACTAGAATGTGAGTTTCTTAGGAAAGTTTCACATATGCTCCATTTCTGTATTCTCTCCAGCACCCAGGTGCTTTAGAAGTGTTTGTTCAGTGATATGGAATAGAATGCAAGGGAATGAAAAGAAATGTCACATCTTTTGGCAGGATTACACCTAAACCTGCTCTTTTACATGAACATCTAGATCGCTGTAAAGGTCACCAGATGAGGCTTTTTCACAATCTTGGCAACACGAGTGTTGTAGATGAACTATACTTCGAGAAAAGGACCAGTGACTGAGCTTCTAATTTGTATTAGACTTAACACAGGATCCTCACTGAAGTCAGAATACAGCACACGTTGCATTCATAGCTGAGAAATTGTAATACTTTGTGTGGTAAGGACACTGCTCATGCTGTCAGGAAGACAATGTATATACAACAAAAGTCAGTATTTCTTAGAAATTTTAGAAACCTAGCTAGCAAGCAAAGATTTAAACTATATTCCAGTCCGAACGCTATAACATGAAAGATTCCACAAATATTTTCTTTTGATAAAAATACTTCTTTCCCATTATTAAAAGCTCAATTTCATACTGGCATTTCTTCCTCCATATTGCTGCTATTGAGTAATCCTTCATCAACATCACTAATACAGTCTAGTTCACAAGACAGAAATAACCAGGATTATTTTTGACATGTTTTTTCATCGGAGAACAAGAAGTTCAATGTGCTTATTACCCAGAGAGAACCACTCTTGAGCACCCCTTTTCAAAACCAATCTCTAAATGATTTCTCTCAAGAAATAAGTATGAAGACTAAATGATTTCTTGCATTTTTTTTTAGCCAACTGAACTTTTCAGTTACCCAGAGTTAACAGCTCGACTAGATTTAATAGTCATCAGCAACATAGGATCAATTGTTCCATTGCTTAATTGGAAGATTTAGTAAAAGTGACTTATCTTCAAGTCATTTCACAGTGGTTGAATTTCTAAGCTGCCCAAAAAGAAAATACTATTGAAATGACGATAGCAAAGGACCATGCCATAAAATGAATGGGAGCCTATCTGTCATATTCAGGGTGTACTTGCAGGATTTGTGCATATTTTTATCTTGCTCTTCAACTGAAGGAATAAGCATGTGCCCTCTGATCCAAGAGGAATTTCAATCTATTCCTACCAGTAAAACCTGCGTTTTCTTTAAGTTCTGCCATCTGTAACTGTCCTCAAGAAAAAAGAAATTGAAAATAAATTAAGGGTTGTAGGTGTATCACAGTTAGATAACCTAAATATCTTATTAGAAGTGTGGTGAAGTAGCAATGGAAAATTATTTTTTGAATGTTACTAAGTTAAAGGATTTTGTTATTAGAAACATTTTGCTATTTTTCCATTATTTATCTCTTTTTAGAAAAAAGCTATAAAGTGTCAATGATTAGAGAAGAAAAACTTCAGTTTGAGCTCAATTCAAGTTTCATCCTTAATTTTATGAAGCACAAAATGTGTAACAAAGTATCTCTAAGAAATATACGTTTCACATTTAAATAAACTTATTTAAAGTGATACCTAATTTTACATATTTCTAGATAACAATGGAAAATATTTTAATATATGTATAGAATATATAATAAGAAAATCAGGGTAATAATAACGTTTTTATTGTACTCAGGATATAGCCCAGGCTTTGTGTATGCTAGGCAAGTGCTGGAACACTAAGTTATACTCTCAGCCAATAACTCTTTTTTTTTTAAATTGTCCAGTATTGTTTAAAATTTTTCTTTTCACCAAAATAACTTCAAGTAACAAAAGTGTATTATCAATTGTCAGGCCTTCTATTTACTATCTCTTTCTTTTGGTTTAATTTTATAAAAACAAATCCATCCTAAAACATGTTTTAATAGTTAAAGGTATGAAGTGGCCTCACTCACTGAGCCGGCAAACCAATTCTTCCTGCTTTTCTTATGCACTCCACATGAATAAGCCCTGGATGTAAAATGTTACATAATCAACTTGCATATAATCCTTTTTCCTTTTTCAAATTATTTTATTCAAAGCAATTTCACCCTCAGCAGAGATGGCATATTTTCAATGTAATGGGCAATCTATTCAAATTTTATGACAATATTAGGCAAATACTTTCCGTTCCATTCACTTTATATCTTTGAGAAAGAAGTGCAGAAACAGTTTAAGTAATTGTTAAAATGTTAATGTTCTGCATTGCCTAACTATCCTGAATGTAAAACCACGTCATAGAGAGAGCCAGGCTAAGGTTTTTCTTCCCAGTTGCCTTAGTTTATCCACATTTCCGGTTACCATAACATTCTTTCTTTCTCTACTTTTGTTTTTCAGGCCCTTCTTCCTGCTTTATTTATTTATTTACTTTATTTCTTTCTTTTGAGACAAGGTCTTTTTTTGTAGCCCAGGCTGGTCCTGACCTCACTATGGAGCCCAGGCTGGCCTTGGACTCAGGGCAATCCTCCTGCCTCAGCCTCTCAAGTGGAAGGATTACAGATATGCACCACCACACCTAGCTTTATGAAGGGCTGGAGAATCAAACTCAGGGACTTGCACTTGCAAGGCAAGTGTTTAACCACTATGCCATTCCTCCAGCCCACTGCTTTACTCTTTATATGTGGGCACCTGAACCAGGGAGCCTCCCTTCAAATGTTCAATGACAAGGCCTATTTTCTTTCTTTTTCTTTTTCTTTTTTTTTTTTTTTTCTCTCTTAAAGTAACCCGTATTCCAAAACTACCTGATACATTAAAAACTGGTCTGAAAAGATCAGAAAACAACTGGCTCAACACATTTATTTTCAGAGAAGCAATGGAAAAGCCTGAGAGATCTATGGTTTCTGTAAAGCCACAAATTCAGTTACTACTCAGGCTAGAACCCTGTTGCTCAGAGAAAGGTGTTTTAATTAGGTTCCTCCAAAAAATTAGATTATGAGGAAAAGATAGGAGATCCAACAGTTTATTTGTGAGGCGACTTCATGATATGTTTTAAGAGTGTGAGAATCTGAAATATGTTACCCAGTCAACACCTGGGATCAGTTCCCATCCATCATTGGTAAAGAGCACCTTTGCCAAACTAATTCTTTTCTCTATACATTCAAAAACCACTGATAAGCTCCTGCAACCAACTAATGGCCTTAGACAGAATAAAGCCATTGGTCTATACAAAATCCTCTGCATACACCTTCCAAAGCAGGCCAAGGAGAAGATGACAGACAAAGGTCCCAGAGAGAAGACCATCCATGCAAGCAGTATGACAATTAACCCTAATTAGGATATGCATGTGCTAATTACATACTGCTGATATTTCCCCTCTAGTAGGTGGCGATTACTACAGCTACAAGTCTTACTTAAATGTTTTATCCTAAACTGCTGTGGCCAGTGGAATAACAAGGACTAGCTCCACTTGTTAATGAAAGCTGATTGAGTAGAATTCTGGGTCTTAGATATTCAGATATCTATGTAGAAGTCCCGTGAAGCTAGATCTGATAAACTGTTGTCAAAGAAGGATATAAAGTAGAGATGCAGGAAGCATGAGTTCAAAGAAGGAAGGATAACCCCTTCCACAGTTACAAATTCAAGAAGCACAGATCCTATAATTTACCGCTTAATATAAAGGATGAACAACAAAATGTGGATGACCCACAAACAAAAATCGTTTGGCAGATACACATTAGAAAATTCTGTTTACCTGAAATTCAAATTTGCTGAGGCTTCTTATATTTCTATTTGTGAAATGTGATAATCTTAATCCTGGGCCAATTACAAAGATTCCTGTCTGTATGTATATCCTCAAAAACTAAGTAAGATCCTATTCCAACCATAAAACTTAAAGCTAGTTTAAATATCTAATAGTGTTTATTATAATGAAGCACACTCAAATTCTGGTTTAAAAATATTTTTTCTAGAAATCTCACCTCAGAAGTAATAAAATATTTTCCTACAACCAGGAAACATTACTGTAAATGTGTAAAAGGAACAAAAATAAAAATATTAAAATGGAAAAGATGTACTTTCTAGGAAAGCAACATAGCAAATCCTCTTCTTAAAAAGTAAAAATTGGTGTGCTCGGAGTATAAATTGAGAGTAAAAGTATGTAAATGTCTTAGGTTTACTAATTTTGAATTACGGGGAATGGCTAGAGCAGCTCTCTCCCGGGAAACTACAATTTTAGTAAATCGTATATAGCGCGTTGTTCTTTCTTAGGCATCTTGTTGATTTTTTTTCAAACACAAAATGCCTAGTTATGCTACATTGGAAAGATCAAACAGCTTTGTCTGTTTTGTGCTTGAGATGGAGGAATTTGTAAAGAATATAAATTAATTTTCTCACAGTTGTAGATTCAAGAAGTCCTTATTATCTCTTTCACACTGGAAGTGACCCAGTCACCTCTTAAAAGACCCACTTCATAATAATTTCACATTGGCAACAACAAATTTTTAGGAGGGATATATTTAAACCATAGCAACAAAGGTTTCACAAATAATACATACAAATATTTTGTTTTGCTAATTTTGCAGTCCTAGCGTATGAACACAGAGCTTTTTACTGAGCCACATTACCGCTCATTTTTGAAAATTGTATTTTGAGAAAGAGTGTCACTAAGTCTCTAAGTTGTCCAGATGGGGAAATTTGTGAACCTCCTACCTCAGCCTCCCAGAGGGCTTGGATTAAAGGTCTACACCACCAGGCTTTGCTATAGGAGCGATTTTAAACTATTGTTGCTTGGAAGCTGTAATACTTTCATACTTGTAAACTTTGACATGTGTGTTTATGTGTGCATGCAATGCACATACACACATTGGGTTTGTTTACAGCACAAAGCATACAATATAAAGTGTACTAGCCTTATGTTGTTGTACTTGGCGCTTCAGGTCCTCAAGGTCAGGTCCAAAGGGCTCTTCCTCCATTTTCCTTGTTCTTTCTTCTGTTTTTGTTAGCCAGTCACTTAACTCTTTCAATTTCTGATTCTGGAGATCCATAAGAACTTTATGCAAACTGAAAATTTGAAGGAAATCAATTATTACCATTACTAAAGCAATCATCGTTAGAAAACATGACTAGGTAAAGAGTAGATATTTATATTTATGCTCTATGTCAATTTTTCCCATGTGTAGAAAAGGAAGACATAAGCTGACTATTAATCACCTCTGAAGCCACTAATTTCTCAGATATTCTGTGGATCATGTATCCAGATCTTCACATAGCTAACTAAATGGGAATGCACTAACTTGTGTAAATTCTAGTAATTGATTTACATTCCCAGTGTTTAGTGTGTTGTAGTTAAAGATGATCACAAATCATTTTTGTGTCTGAAAATTTAAATTTATTTTCACTGATAGTAAGACAACAGAATTGTCTGTATTTATGATGTACTGTGAGATGTTTCAACACATGTATTACGACTGATAGGCTCCATATTACACAACAGCACCTCAGAACTCTTTGCTCCTAGCTAACTTAGGACACTGTGATCCATCTCCCTCTCTCCCACAGCTTCTTAGTCACTTAACCATCAAGCAGCAGTGGTCAATTTCTCATTCTCGGAAGTACGATCTGACCTTCTTACTTCTCGACTGATACAATGTAGCAAGATGGGCAAGAGGCCAGTTTTAAATTTAAGCTCTAAGAGGACTGCTAGTATTTGTATTTCCTCATTTGGCGCCCAGCTAAATTGCCAAATGATAGAGACCGTGTAGGGAAGAACCCTGGAGAATGAAATGCTCTCCTAGAAGCGATCTTCCAGCTGTGTGCAGCCCAAGAAACAATCCTAGCTGTATCACTGGAAGCAGAAGAATAACCTGCTGGATCCCTGCCTGTATCCTTCTTCCGGGGGATAATAGTGAAATTATAAATTATGATTTCACGCCACGAAGTTTTGAAGCCATTTGTTATACAGACATAGATAAATGAAAGTGTGTTTTTTCAATAATAAAGTAATGGGCTGGGTAATGGATTTAAAATCCAAAGCTCTATATTTCCAGCCCAGCCATTAGCCCACATTCTTAAACCTCTCAATTACATTTCTAGCATCAGAGACATGAGAAAATACCTTGCCCATCAATTAGACAACTCTCTGGTGTGGATGAAAATACAAACTGACATGATTTCATCCATTAATTTAACAAAACTTTACATTCTTATGACAAGCATGAATACCTACTTTAAAGTAAATCTTTTTTAAAAAAAATGCTAACATGTTTTTGGAAAGTATAATACTGATCCTACTAAGAAGATATAATTTCAGTTAGGAATTTATTATTATGATGTACAGATCTTTAACAGAGATTTCCATTAATCAGCACATTTAAACACAAAAATACACATAACTGAGAGGGGTTTAAATAATTCAGACTGTGCCATTTATTGACCTTTAACATTTAGACATGCATTCACCCTGAGATACATTAAAATCAATTATGACAATGAATTTTCATTTATCAGATACAAAGAGTAGAACTTTTCTTTTATATGAGGAACAGAAATAAACAAAAAACTAAGTGAAAGGAAAAATTAGAAGTTGCTTACACAATGAATACAATCCCAACATTGTAAGGTATAGAAATCTTGCAGCTGTTTTAGTCTGTCCTTTAAGAAATGACCAGATATTAAGATTTCATGAGAATTGGTTGCAGTATCATTTCTGTTTTGTTTTGCTTCTGTTCACTTTGCCATTTTATTAAACTAAAAATGTTTTCACTTCAAACACTGAAGAAAAAAATCTCACATCATTACCTACATTTGTAGGAATATTTCAAGTCTAGTGCATGTTTTTAGAGTTAATAAGGGATTTCTATACATTTCTAAATGTATATATTGGAAAGCAGCTCAGATTTGACCTATATTCAACAGGGATGGTGATGAGAGTTAACAAACTGATTCACATATTTTTAAAAAAATGTTTGTTGCTGCTGGGGATAGGACCTTGTGCATTCTAAGCATGTATCTACCACTGAGCTACACCCTTAGCAAATGTATTTATTTAATATGTACTGGTTAAGTACTGTAATACGGGTACAATGCTGAGCAAGGTCCATAGTTCCTTTCTGCTCCTATGTTCACTTTTGGGGAGAGGAATCGTATTTGGGGAAGCTACAGATAACGCATATAGCTCACCAGGCTATTAATTAATTATAACTGTGACGATGCTGTGAACTGAGAGCAACTGAATGAGTTAGAAAGATTAGAAAAGGCTTTAACTGATACTAGAACAAGCATGAAGTCTGAAGAAAGAGTTGTGAAAAAGGAAAGCTAGGGAAGTGCTCGTGAACTGTTCTTAGTCACTGATCCCCCTTAGTGCTTCATAGTGAATATGATGTCACAAAGGAACATGCCTCTCCAGCGACTGTGTCTTAAAGTGAGGTGAATTCCTCAGCAGCAGACAGGAAGTTGTTAAAGATGAAACTTGGAAAAAAATGGTCTGTAGATATGACAAACTCAGAATGACGATGTCAGTGTGGCGAGCTCTTGCAAAGAGTTTAACTTTACATACTTAGGACAATTATTTTAACATAACATTCCGAACTGCTTTTACTTCTCCACTGTTTTCTTAGGTACTCCAATTATTAATTAATGCCTGACCAGCTCTCACTACTTTCTATGCTGAAGTTAAACCCCATTAATTAATAATAGTAAAAGCTGCTATGCTTTTTACCCTCACTGAGACCTTTGAGGAAAAATCACCAACAAATGAAAATAAATTACAACCTAGGGTGAGTGGCAAGAAGCAAGGAGAAGCCCACTGCAAGGCTGGGCCAGTGAAAGGAACAAGCGCTAGAAGTTGCTGCCAAAAGCCAGAATAGGGGCTCTCGACAACACAACTGCAGAGGAGACTAGCTGTTGTGGTCTGAGTCTGGAGTGTCCCAAAGGGTTCACGGACCTGTGGATACTGTGCGCCACTGGGAGGCAGAGCCTGGCTGGAAAGCGCAGGTGCTTGGGGCTTTACAGGGAGGAGTGCATGCCAGCTCCACCCTTCCTACCACATGTGCCTCGGCCCTGCCGTGCTGTGAGGAGCTCTATCTCTGGTTTCCACTCTGCCATGTGGTTCCACTGTTTCCAGCCTATTCATGAATAGACTGTGAGCTTGTAAAACTTTCTCTAAGCTTGTGGATGCTGGGTATTGAGTCACAGTGATGAGAAAGTAACTGAGACACTAATCCTTGTGTTAAAATGTCAGTAATAATAATGTTAAATATCATGGCTAAGATTTATTCAACATTTTCTGTGTGCTAATCATGCTGTTAAACATTTTGTGCATACTGGCTCAGTGATTCCTAAACAATGGTATGCAATCTACATGTGGTTTCTGAATGATTTTGGTGGCACAAGAAAAAAAATTAGGAAGATTTTTGATATATTTTTCCTGTGCATATAGTTTTTATGATTTATGTACTTACAGTTTGACTATATGAAATGATGGCAACTAAGCTTCAGCCTACTGAGCACAGGGATTGTAGGTGTGTGTTACAATGCCCAGTTTATTTAATGCTAGGCAAGTTCTCTAACCATTGAGCGATATCCCCAGTTCCAGATACATTAATATTTAATGAATTTCTTTCAAATGCATGAAATTTAGTAACTAAATTCACAGTGGTGAAAGATAAAATTACTAATGTATTTATTCATTGAAAATGATGGTTTAAAAATCTTAGCAACATTGTTGTAATGGAAAATTTTCATTTTAGTTTATTTTTCGAAACAATGTCTCACTACATCTAAGTTGGTCCTGATTTTACTATGTAGCCCAGGCTGGCATCAAACAAATGACAATCCTTCTTCTACAGCCTCGGTAGTGCTGGGATTACAGCTAGGCACTACCACACTTAGCTTATGTGGTGGTGGGGAATGAATCCCAGGGCCTTGCATTTGCCAGACAAACACTTTAACTGCTGAGCTATGTTTCTAGCCTGGAAATCGTTATACTAGCTCAATCATAGTTTATATGCAACTAGATGCTTCTCTAGAATACCAGTACATACTTAATATACAGATCTTTGACCATTCAATTGCGTTTTTTCCTTCATTCTGTATTGAGTTTTTAAAAGTAAGGTGATATTTTAGTTCGGTTTTTATTCAAGCTATCACGAAGATGTGAACTGTTGGAGTTTATGTGAATAATGATTAAGATAAAAGGCACTGATTAGAGTCCTTGAGAGAACTTTTCAAATTGGTATCTCAGCCTCACACCTGAACAATTCAATCAGGATTTCTCAGAATAGAGCCCCAGCACTGCTGCTCCTTAAATTTCTTTAGCCAGGAATCCTAATAAGTATCAATGCTTGGAAGAACTGCGTTGGTGTTTAGGACTCAGACATAACTTTCATTTCAACTCTTGGATGCTCACAAGTAGAAAGTATTTAAACAGATAGTATAGTCATTATGGAATACCAGGACTGACACAAGCCAGATTCAGGGAGATAACATGGAGGCCAAAGGTTTCTGACACATATTTCTTCACCTATGTGTTTCTAATTAATTATACTATAGAAATCATTAACAATCTGTTAATAATAATTTTAAATATGTCACATTTGAGACTTTTAAATAAAAATTTACTATGAATAACAAATTATCTTGAATGTTAGGCAACAAATACATTATTATAATAAACTCTCCTGATGCAGACTATTATAGTAACACAAAATATATAGATGTGGAAATAAAGTTTACCTGACTCAAAAGGCAAATGGCAACTCAGTGGTATGGCTTTGGGGGGGCTAATTAATAACCATAGAATACTGCCTGTGCTAAGGCTAATTTTGGGGGGATGACTTTATATATGTTTCACATTTTCTTTCTTTCAGCACTACCTATGACTATGGAAAAATAGACAACGGTCATATGATGAGAATTTGTAAAGAGACTGTCATTAATATGCAATTTTATACTTCTCACCAAAATGCAAACTATACTTGTTAATATAGTGTAGTTGTTACTATTTTCAGGATAAGATTTACTTTAATGACAGAAACTACAAATAACTTTGATATCCATTTTCCCTCAAACATATGGTGACAATGCAAAATTAATGACCAGATATTTTACATATCTATAAAATACCATTCAGAAAATATGATCTATTCTAGGCCAAAAAGGGCAAACATTAACACAGGAAACAAACCTTGAAATTTTAAAAGAAATCCTTAGTAATGGTTATGGAAATGTATGTTAAGGTTTTCTGGTTGCATGCCGGTAATGAATAGGTCATATGAAACACATATATTTATCAAAGCTCAATGAATGTTCCATGAAACATATATTTTAAAATTAGAATCCAAGAATCAATGCTGCTAATATATGTAACACTTCAACCATTATTGTTAATTCTACTCTGTCACCCTTAGTACGACCATGTGTACCAACACTGTCCTTTGTCATACTAAATTTTCGAAAGTATGCCTTCAGAAACTGTGAAGGTGGCCAACCCTTCTTACATCTTGTGTCAATAGGCAGGGCCTCTTCCCTACAACGTCTGGACATAACCTTACCGGACTCAGCTAGAAAGCCTCATATCGGATGGTAGTCTTACATCTGGAAATCTCAGGTAATCAAACAGGAGTTTCCACCAAAGGATGAAGGGAAATAAGGGTCCACTAGAATCATACAAACTATTTCTTTTCTCCTGAAACTAAAGTACCCATCCTCCTCCTTACAGAACTATGAATGAACCCATTGATACATTGGGCTATGGGAGAAAAGAAAGAGAACAAGGCACATATTTTTATAACTTCCTACTAATTATAATAGCTATCATTGTATTGAATCCCACAACACGGCCTTTGAGGCCTAAGTTTTGGAATACAACATGTTATGTTTTGCATCTGCAATGTCCCTTTGAAAGACTCATGTATTTGGATGTAGTTGGCTAACTATGAAAGTTTGTGCTTTTGGGAGGAGAGGCCTGGCACAAGGGGTGGATGTTTGGAGCTTGATCTGTGGGGATTGTGTCAACTTGTTGAGACTGGGGAGGCTCCCAGGGCAGAGCTTTCCGGCAAAGAGTTATTGACTCCTGGGCCAGGAAATGAGGGAAGGGCATCTCTCCTGGGCATGGGGAGCCCGAGGGACAGCTTGAACTAAATTAAGCAAGAAAGAGGAGACATTGTTATAGCTACTTCCTGGGAAGGCTCTGGCCTTTGCCTAAGTCTTGGGGCATCAACTCATTCCTCACTTTACTTGGCTCCAGCTTCAAGTGGCTTTCTGTCTGAAATGGACTGAGCAGCTCTCCGGCCTCTGCCATGTGCCCTTGCGGCTGCCAGCTGTCCCATGAATGGTCTTCTGCAACTATGAGCTAAAATAAATCAGTCCTCCCTTAAATTGTGGGTGTCAGGCAGTTTGTCCCAGCAACGAATAAGTAACTAAGACAGTTACAATTTGTATCTTAAAAAGAACCTACCTACAAACTTCCCCTTATGCAAAAGTAGAAATGGAATTTTCATATTTCCTCTTTAATAAAATGGGTATTAATATTCATTTTCACATTTAATGTAATTTAAGAAATAGTATTGTTTCCATAAAAGGTTTGATAAAAGAAGCAAATATGCCATTATTTGCAGAGTCTTGGTCCACTTTGCCCCATTTTCAGCAGTCGAATTATTAGTAATCTTTAACTACCTAGAGCAATATTAAAGTTAAAAATGTAAACAAATTCCTTTGAATTTTAAAAACATAAATTCAAAATAGTATTAACCTAATAAAGAAGCCATATGACTAAGTAAAAAAGATTCTTTTGGAAAATACATTTTGGTAACCCCCAATTCAAACTTTGAGTTTAAATACTTACTTAAATACTTATAAACTTACAGATGTCATCACAACTCCAGGACAACTACCGAGACAATGACTGGAAGACTGCTCACATTTTCTCTAGTAAGAATGGGTAAGGTCAAGGTCAACACTGAGATCATACTAATTTATATGGCAATGGAAGCCAACATTCAAACTCAATAATTTGCCACTACGTAGCATCTGCCTAGCATGATTAGACATACAACAAATATCTCAAGAAAGAATAAGTGGAATAACTTATCAATCAAGAATAAGAAGACAGTGCAAAAATACAACAACTTTGTCAATCAGAAAGATTGGAAATAAGATTATAAAATATCAACTTTATTAAAGTAGCTCTTGTTGAGGCAGTCTATTAACTTCAGTTGAATTAACTTTTAATTATAAAACACAATTTAACTGATTTATCTCATGTTAGATGGGAACACTGTTTCTCCATCGTGCGTACCCCACTTCTGCCTCACGACCTTCCCACTTATTCATTTCCACTGACTTTGCCACCTGTGTAGCCTGTTCCCTCTTCTCATTTAGGGCTCTTAAGAAAATACCTCACCAGTAAGGCCCTCCCCAACAATAACACACATAGTAATATTTTCTCTTCTATCACTTAACAACATCTGGTATCATACACGTCTTTTGGAATTGTCTGTGATCCCCTAGTAGAAAGTAAGCTCAATAAGGGAGTGTGATTTGTTGACTCAGTAACCTAAATGAGCTGAGAATGTAGTATATTAAATGTTAGATGGATGAGTAAAGAAGCAAACTTATCATAATTGTTCATTTTTATGAGGAAGCATTGTTCCAAAAATGTTACTCTATTTGATGAGTTCTATGGACTTGGCTGGGTTTATAATTTACACTAGAAGAGCCTCATAGTTTATATTAATAGAACAAGGAATGCCCACATGTAGCTGAATTAGTCCACATCATCTTCATTAGTTTTGGAACAAATAAAATAGTCATATCTATTTTCAACATGACCAAACGTCAAATCAACACACCTAATAACTGTAGCTCTCTATAAGCTCCATAATTAATTGTCAATGCTTTAATATATTCTTTTCATTATGTATTATCTTCTCCAGAATCCTGCTATTCCACCAACTGCCCATAGGCGATGATACTAATGTTTACAGCCTGAATAGAACATTTCCATCAGTATTTTTTGAGCTTCTGAGAAATTAAAATATTGGTTCCACCTTCCTCGATTGAAAAGTAGAGGTACAAGTTTCATAAGTAAAGTTCTACAAAGAAGGAGTATGGATTTATACGATTTTCTAATTATTTTCAGCTAAATCAGTGCTTCTCAGACTTAAATAAGTGTAGGAATCCCATGGGATCTTGTTAAAGTGCAGATTCTGGTTCTGTAGATCAGACTGAGAACAGAGATTTTTGCATCTTTAACAAGTTCTCAGGTGACGCCGATGCTGTTGGCACTCAGACTGACTTTACGTATAAAAAATTATCACTTCAACATTATTGGGGGAAGTAAAAAAGAAAATAATGATTGGCCAAATTGCGGCATAAAATTTTAAGTAGGAGTTTAGATTATGCCTCGTTAAAATGTTCAGTGCAACCAGTACAATTAAAAGATCGGAACTACCTGGAGATTTTAATTCAGTTGTCCAGTCATCCACTCATATATTTACAGATGCAAGACGTTAGCCACTTCACTTGGAAGAAAACAACCCACTATTGGCTTAGCAGTTCTTTGCTCTATCCACACTCACATGTACCCCAAGATTGAAATAGAAATTTGGAGGAAAAAAAATAAAAAGGTGAACCAGTTTGATTAGGCATGTTTTTCTCTCCAGTCAGAGTGCTGATGGTGAATCACAACGATGTCCATGTTATGACTTGTGTTTCCACCCAGATGCTGTTCAAATCTTTCCTCCTGCTGATGTAAACCAGAACGTAACTTCACTTGGCCTCCTTACTGACTTGATTTCATTTCCCCCTAACCATCACAAAGGTTTTAGTTGCTCCCTGCATGCCCTAACTACAGTTATCAGAGAAGCTGCTGGAACTTGCTGTGCTTATCTTGATGAGTCCTTGTAGAGATGTCAGTAAATCTCCTCTGCTCTCCGCAGGTTGCATTTTTCAATCAAATCAATTAGTTTATTCATAGAGAAGAAAATCTTCTGTTGCCTCTGTGTAATTCCACAGTTGGAACTTTTGTCTTTTTTCTTGACTCTCCCTTACCTCCCGCCACCCGAAGGATGTTACACTGCATAAAATAAAGCAAAAATCATTTAGCTTATTCTTCAGATGTACAGCTCAAGAATGTCAGCTGACACTCTCTTGGTTACTTGATTTTGATTATTAAATCAGTGGCACTTATCTCTCTCATTTCAATCCTTGAAACACTGTTAGAGATCTGTAATCGACTGGTATCCGCACGGTGGTCCTAAACTAGTTTATGTCTAGAAAAGTCAGCACAAACTTCTTTGTTGTGTTAGTTTTCACTTTATCATGAACTCACATCCATGCAAGGACTAGTCTTTCAGAGGAAAGAAATCCAGGAGGAAAAGATCAAATGAGAGCAGGGAAAAAATAAGAGGAGGATGAAAGGGAAAAATCTGTATTATTTTTATCTGACATTCCTTTGTAAGAATATCTTTAAATATTTTAACTGGAAAGAGAATTTCAAATGTAAATACAGTCATTCAGCTCATGTGCCTTTACAGCTATCACAGAAAAGGCCCACAAAAATTACCTTTGAAAAAAGACTGAGGCAATAAGAAAAGGAGGGAGAAAAGGTTTTTAAAAATACGTATCAGGTGAAGATGTCTGGTTAGTATATTTAACTGACAACCAGCCACATTATTGAAAGCTATGTTCATCCTTGATTCCATTTTGCATTTACAAACTACTTTCTCATACCATGTATCAACAAATAGCTTTTAGAAGCGGGTTTTTCACATGGAGCTGACACTGTTAAATAAATCAGTAAATTAAGGAACATAGAAAAGAGGTATATTGTACTAGTTGACATAAATAAGCATTTAAGAAAGTGTTTTAGATGAACTGGAGTCGATTTTAGTTCAAGTAGACAAAAGAGCATGCTGTTACTTCTATATTTTTAAAATTTTTGTTCTTGATCATTATTATTTATGATGTGAATAACAGGTGCAGACTGCTTAAAAGTAATACCTACATGCGCAGGGAAGGATTATTATTTCCAAAGTGAAAACCAATCAAACAAACAAAACCCACAAAAACATTTTGATGTGAAAATGGCAAAAGTTAAAGGAAAGAAAAATAAATACAGAAGAAATGATTATAAATTTACCCCATGGCAAATATACTAGATCTTATCACAACTGCTACCTCGTCAAAGACACTAGAATCTCTTACATATTGTATAAGCCTAACAACTGTTCTCTACTTCCCGTGGCCCTTTGGATATTTTCTTTTGACCTACTTCCCTTCTAGTTACAGCCTTTTTCTTGCACTTAGTCTATAACGAAAAGCTTCCCTCTTGCTCCTTTACACCCCATGAACCTTTGGTGTCCTGAAGTTTGCAAAATGGTCACTACTTCAGGCCTTTGCATCAGCTATTCCTACTGCCTGAAATACTCTTCCTCCTGATCTGCCTAGAGTGGTTCCTTCCCGTCATTTAGATCTCAAACCAAACAGCATCAACCTGAAAGTCCTTCTCATAGAACGAGTAAACCCCCAAACCACTCTGTTACACCACTTTTCATGCCTTCAAAATGTATATTCCTAACCAGATATTTTTCTTGTGGTCATTTTTATTGACTGTTCACTACTCTAAAATATAAACTTCCTGAGATTTGGGATTTTTACCTCTTATGATAATTACTGTGTCCTCAGTGCCTTGAATTGTATCCAGTATTTTGAGGCACTCCACAAATGTTTGCTAATATTTATAATTATACTATTCAAATGAATATACATATTCATTATATATGTATATGTGTGTGGAAATGAATATACATACATATGTATATACTAAATGAATATGTATCATTTTGGTTATGAGTAGTAAATACAGTGGTAGGTTATAAATGCTGATTGCAAATGTTTACAGACTTCAATTACAACCTTACTTATATTTTTGTTACACTGACCTCAGGATTCTAACATGGCTTTGGTTATAGCTAATAGTCTCACAAAAATGTTAACTGTCATTCCTCTTATCAGCAAACGTAGGTTTAGGCAGGATCCTGCTGGCTTCAGACTGAGTCTTCCTACATCTTGTCCTTGGGAGTCAGAGGTAAGCAGTACAGATGATCCCGTTATTGGCTATTAGTAATTTGTCACTCTACAGCAATAGTGTGCTTGAAAATAACAGGTAAGACTCCACGTTGGAGCTCATTATTAATATGACTATGATAATCATTGTTGTAATTTATTTGGAGAATAAAATCTAGAGTGAATATTTTCTCAATGACAGCATCCTCTTGTCATAATCAGATTTTTGTTTCCTCCCACAAACTGTCAAGATTCAAGTTCAGCAAAATTTGCATAATGCCTTATGTCAGTTAGAATTTAATAGGTTTTATGCATGAGCACACACAAAGTTAGTGAAAGTGGTGCAGAAGGCTCACTATTAAACCTCACATATTTCTGGACTATTTTGCTTAAATAAAACTTTGTATACATATATCTAGAAAACTACGTGGTACAAATGTTTGCATATTAGTGCCTCATTTTCAAAATCCTATGTTTTCACAAAAGTTGTGCTGGCTAAATATCACCCTTGACTCCTTAAGTAATCAATCTAAATGCTCTGTCACAAACAGAAATCCCTAAATCTTTCATGGTGATTTCTGTATCAATCTTACCTAAGTAGAAATATTGTTACTTTAAAATTCCCATCCTCCAGTGAGATGCGGCTGAGGAAATCATACACACATAAACCAGTGTGTATACATATATATACTCTGCCATCTGTCATCTAATAGAAATTATCTCTTTTAAAAAGGAACTTCTAAAATTATATTTTATTAGTGCATTTCAATATTACATGATGATAGGGTTTATTCTGGGAAGTTAGCTTGTGCATTTAATATATCTTAATGAATTTCAATTCCATTATCCCTGTTACCTATCCTCTCTCTCCTATTTATCCCCTTCCTCATTTTTAGAATAAGGTAGTTTTCTGAACGTGCATTTAAATTGTTATAATAATATAAAAGACCTGGAATTATCATTCGAGGCTGAAGTCACATTTTCTTGCAAGTCATTCTCAAACTGTAATTAATTATTTGATAGTAAGAATAATTAACATCGTGTTGTTGCTTCTATTGAAAAAAGTAAAAGTAGAACTAATGGAGATACTTAGGCTCCAAAAGAAAATTAAAAATAGAGCGGGCAAAGTTGAAGACAGTAGTGCCAGTACAAGAGGAACAGAAGGATAGGAAGCTGGGTTTTTAAAGCATTCTAATTTTTAATGAAGTTGTTGCAATTAAGTTGCAGAAACCAGTGGAAATGCAAGTTATACCCTTGAGACTGTTGTCATAAAATCTCTAGTAGGTAGCTCTATATCTTATGATTTATGATGATAAATGGGTGATGTAAGTAAGCTGACCTGTGGGCATTTGGAGGAAGCAGACAGACTCAATAGTTATAGTATGATTATTATAATTCTCACATCTAGGGTTCAATGAAATTACCACAATGAACACAGCATGAGAAATGTGCCGATATAGCTTAGAATATAGATACAGTTCTAAAAATTCTCTTATATATGCCTTACTTATTCCTTCAAAAGACATAAGCTAAAAAATGTGTTTTCCCCCCTCTATTGTCACACTATAATTTAATGCTGGAATAACAATACTCCCAGCATATCTAATGAGTTTCTGTGGTCCTATTTTAAAGCTTTTAATCTTCATAAATAATAGCTAAGCAAACTTAAGGCGCTTGGACAATTTCTTTAGCTTAATGTATTCAAATCCACAGTTGGCACTTCATTTCTTTTCATTTAAAAATAAATCTATCTTGTCTCGATAGGCTGTACATGAATACACACACCTAACAATATAAATCAAAGCAACACATTCAGAATGATGAAATCTGCATGTTACCTTTTTTAAAAATATGCTATTTTCATAAATGTCTCAAAAACTTTTTTATTAAGTCAATATATATTCCCAGAATAATTCACAGCTATACTGTATTTTAATAAGAACGTCCAAACACAGTTGACAAATTTTTACTCAAGAGGATTTTCAAAGACAAACGAGTAACCCTGTAACATTTTCGAGGGCTTTTCCTTCTGAGGAGAAGCTTTCTGTCAACTGTAGCTAATAGGTGATTTCATGTAAAGGGTTTCCTGGGCACACTTCTGTGCCTTCTGCATTCGCTTTTCAATTTTTGGAAAAAGCTTAGAAAATATTACCTATGACAGAAAACGGGAAACTCTTAAGGTGTAGTTTTACAGATAACAGTCCACCTATCAGAAATCTCTACTTCAATTATAGTAAAGAGAAAACTGCAATATTACGGACATGAAATTCTAAACCATAATATCCCATAAAGAAAAGCAGCATGACTTAGGAACAAATAGAAAATATGCACTACCATGAATCTGCATGAAAACTTGCTACTTTGGATTCTGAGATGGGGTCTAAGTTTGCTCAAGTTGGTCTTGATCTTGTATTTCTCCTGCCTCAACTCCCCCAGTGGCTGGAATTAAAGGCATGTACCACCACGCCAACCTCATGGTATCCATTTTAACATGCTGAGTAACACTGTTTTGAAAACACAACTGGGAAATTTTATTTATTTATTTACTCAGTTAGATTTTTGTTGTTGTTGTTTAGTTTTGAGTCAGGGTGTGTCAGGGTCTTCTTCGGTAGTCCAGGCTGGTCCTGGACTCTTTATGTAGCCCAGGCTGGCCTCAAACTCATAACAATCCTCCTGCTTCAGTCTCCAGAGTACTGAGATTACAGACATGTACCATCATATCCAGTTTATGATATGGTGCTGGGGAATCAATCCCAGGGTTTTGTACTTGTTAGACAAATGCTTTCCTTACTATGCTATTCCTGCAGTCCCCGGAAACAATTCTTTAATTTAGCAAATACTTAGTGAATAAATTAGGTATTGTTTGGTTTTGTTCTCAATACTGGGTACTGAATGCAAGGAACGTTGTTGAGCTATATCCCCAGACATTTTTATATTTTTATTCTCAGACAGCTTCCTGCTAAATTGCCCAGGCTGGCTTTGAATTTGGATGCTTCTGCTTCAGTCTCCTCAGGAGTTGGGAGCACAGGCCTGCGCCTCTACCTCAGCTAAACTTGCCGTTCTTGTTACGTGAAAACACAGAATGACTTACTTGCTTTGTTTCTCCATGCTAGCTACCCTGAGGCATTCCCATCTTGAATTGAGGAGATTCATTTGTTCTTGTACTTCGGTTTCTTCATCTTCTGAGAGTTTTCCTGATCCAATCAGTTGACTTCCCAATTGCAGAACACGACCAACCCGTCCCTGGTGGGCTGTCAAGTCCATCATATACCCCTGACAAACACAACAGGTAATAATTGTAAATAATATCATCGGTAAATCATTTTGAGTTTCAACTCGATTCTTTTTGCTGTTTTAAATCACCCGCCCATTTAAAGGTATATTCCCATTAAGCATATTTTAAGCTTTATTTAAGGGGACTCTGTATCATTTGCAATATAAATTAAGGAGACTTATTATCTTAGGGCACTTACTGTAGAAGCAGACCATAGGAGACTGATTTTGGCATGATTTTAGGAAGACCTGCAGGGCACAGGAAAGCAGCAGGACAGATAGAGGGCAGGGATCGTGACAATGAAGTGTCCTTCCAGGATGCTCCCCTGAGGCTTAGTCGACCTTCTGCCACATAAGGAGTCTGGACTGTGTCTCAGAACCGTGATTCATGGGGAGCACTCCAGAGCACACCTCAGGATACGCCTCAGCTTTGCCTGGACACACGCAAGGCTGCTGAGCTTTTATATTTTCCCTGGAGTCCCGACCTCAGTGTTTTGGAGTATTGTTCCCTAAAGGAGAAGTTCACATGCTGACCCTAAGAACCCCGAGCCCAGAAACAGAATCTGTTTTCAACATCTCAAACGAAAAACTAAATTTCCAAAATACAGGGCTCTTAGAGCCTGTCCGAGGACAAAGGAGACTGCCATTACAAGTCATGCGCTTGGTTTTGGAAATCGATGTTTTATCGTACCTCGTGAGTGTGAAATTGTTCTTTCACTTCTTCTACATCATTTGAAATCTCTCCTTGTGCTTGCAATGTGTCCTCCGCAGAAAGAAGCCAGGAGAGGACTTTTTCTAAAGCTGTTTGGTAACTGTCCAAGTTTACTTCACTCTCCATCAATGAGCTGCCAAGTGACTTGTCTTCAAGAGTTTCCAAATGCTAAACAATAAGATAAATCGGGTGTTATGGAATTAGTCTCTTTGCAGTCTGTTCCACGACATGAAATGATAAATCAAATGAAATATTTAAAAGCTAGAAACATCTACTTGCGTTATCAGAGACATGAACAGCAGACCCATATAGTAGCAATGCTGCATTTTAACGTCCTCACAAATATACATATAGATTCCCAAACGGTAGTTGAAATCCACACTAAATTAACATTTTGTTAAAGCTCTTCTACATTACTATAAAGAATTAGCATATCATCTCTTTACGATGCACTTGAAATGCTAGGAAGTTTCAGCCACAAGTTACTTTATTCAATTTGTAATCTTTTCACACAAACATTATTGGACTCATATTTACATACTTTTTAATGATATTAAAAGAAATGTCACTTTCGGAGATTGCGGGGGTAATGAAATCTTTTTCAAAACTCTACACATCAGTGAAAGTATCAATAAGGAAGCAAATATGTGGGGTGGCAGTAAGTTAAATTAGAAAAAAGTACAATTCAACATTAGTCTGAAGTTCCAACAGAATGACCACTTCTAAAATTAAGCATTTATTTCCAGAAGGTAATGGTTCAAATAGCAAGGTATTATCTTAGAAGTACTGAAATATGAAGCATGTTCTATTCAATTTGATCAGCAGTATATTAAACAAGATTCCAGTTTTCTTGGAATTTTTGCAGGATCCTAAAGCTAATAAAATGGGTACCAAATGATGAGACTCTCAAGAAAAAAAAAAAAAAAATCCAGGCCACACGCTAAAGACCTGCTTCTGAAGGTTATCACAGAAATGGTTCTGTAGCCCACAGATCACTTGCCCTCTTTTTAAAAAATGTTACAATAACAAAAAATAAAGGAAGTTTTGTTACTTATGTACATAAACTATAGTATGTAACTTATATGTGGCCCAAGAATTTTTTTTTTTTTTTTTACTACTCCATGTGACAAAGGCAAGGCAAAAGACTGGACATGTCTGATACGCTCACTCGAGAGATACAAAGAGAAAAGATTCCTCAGGAGGAGACTGACTGCTCTGCATGACTACATAACTCCTTGCACTTGAACTCAAGCAGCAGAACCTGCCCTCATTACAGGGCAGTTTACACGGTGCATATGGACCTCCAAACTTGGCTGAGATTCAGCTGCAATGGCACCAGAGTATCATCAACTGGCAGGAGAGACCTCCTGCTCTGATTTAACCTTTGGACAATCATCAAAAACAATAATTTGAACAAATGAGAAAGTCTCCATGAGATTTTCTTAGGGTCACATGGACTGATGGTAGGTTACTGACTTTCAAAAATTTTGAGGACCACATTTAGGAGGGTTTATGTTGAAGCAAGAGACACAGGCAAACTGTTTATATGAAAAAAAAAATGGAGGAATGAGAGAGCATGGAGAAAACTTCCCAAATGTTACAAACTATCTGTGGGTTTAACAAATAAAAGCTTTGCAAAGGAAACAAATCTCAGCATAGAACAACCGGAAGTTATGTGGCTTTTCATGGTCTTGTCTACAGAAAACTCAACCCTTGACGATTGTCTCCTGGTATGACTTTGCATTTCCAGTTGGCCTCAATTCTGGGCTTTAATCCATCGAGACGCCAACCCCCCACCTAACTTTTCTTCTGATAAACACTCCAATTTTCAAACTGTAATAATGTAAATTTCTCCCAACTGTTAAGTCCTCTAGGATGTAGAACACCTTAGAAGTTCTTGGTGTGTTCTGTCCATCAAATGATGGGTTCTTTTCCTGTTTATAGGGAACTAGCAAAAAAGAAAATGTAAGATAAATCAAAATCATCTACTTCCAGTGTCTCAAACATTGTGTAAGTATAAAAGGACATACATGCAGGATTCCCAAGAGCAAAGCAATTTCTGAAGCTCTCACGGGCTAGTAACATGTCCTTGTGATATCCTTTCTGTCTAGAACATTAATATATGATATCAGAGTAAGGAGAAAAGTTTTTTTTAAAGCCTTTGAGATGAGTATAGGTGGAGTCAGCTTCATAGCCTTGTAACCTGTGCACATGTATAAGGCCCAGAGCTCAGAAGGAACCGAGGCTTCTTATACCTACTATACTGAAATTCTTACTAATTTTTATCTTTGTACTTGGATTTCATGAAACCAATAATAGGAAGTATGAAGGTGGTAAGAAGAGATGGCTAATGTATGTGCATCTGCAAGATTTGCGAACAGAATTTCCAATGCCTCATGAGCACAGCATTCTGATGTTGTCACAATAAGGAAAAGTGTAATGAAAACAGGTGTGCTTATGCATGCTTTTTAATCCCAGCACTCTTAGAAGGTGGTGCCAGGAGGATGGCAAATCAAATGCAGCGCGGGCAGTTTAGCAGCTTAGTGACAATTCACCTCAAAATAAATTTAAAAATTCATTACTTACTTAAAAGATTGCACACAGGGCTCAATATGGAGGCCCTGGCTTCAGTAACAAGTAACAACAAAAGAGTTTAACAAGCCTCAAGACAGCACAAAGGGAGAGTATGATGTGGATGTATATAGCTGAGTAAACAAGGCACAAATGGCCCCGCCAGTTCACTCTTTCCCTTTGAGCCAGACCATAATTGAAACATAAAGGGCAATTCTACTAAAATATAAAGGACAAGGAAAGCCTATCATATCCCTTCTTACTCACGCAATACCTTCTTGATTTAGTCAACCACTTATGCTGCAATTGATGGGACAGAAAGACAGAGTTAGAGTGACCTGCACTTCTTTTATTATTTCAATCCTCCTTAATCAGCAAGCTGAAGGTAGAGAGTACTTCTAGAATACGAACATATCAAGAAATGAAATAAAATCAGCTATATTAGCTGTGTGTTTCCATATTCTGGCGAGAGTAAAATACATATGCATGCAGTAGCTATGAGATGCAAATTATATATACAATCTGGCGAATTCGCAGGAGTTAAAAGGCTCTTACATTTGCATTTACAATGGCACAATAAATAGTAAAATTGGTGCTAATACATTACATTTTCAATTTTCTTTATTCAGAAATATATTAAGTAGCAAATAAAAACTATTGCAATTAAAGAGAGATAGCATGGAGTAAACAGCTTTAGGTTTAAGTAATTTTAATACATGTTTGTCTTGCTCTTTGAATAAAGGGCTTTGAATTTCATTTTTAACTGTGCCCCACAAATTATGTAGCCAGCTCTGTGTGTAGGTGAAAAGAAGTTCAGTGTAATCTTGAACATACTGTCCTCTCCAGTTTACAGGGGAGAGGGGATAGATTTATTAGGTACAGTAGAATATGGCTGTATTAAATCCCAGGGGTTTCAGAGACAAACAAGCTGATATTTGCATCTAACTCTGACCTAACGTCTTCTGACCCAGGAAAGTTACTTAGCTCTACTATAAGTCCTGGTTTCCTCATATGTAAATTGAAAATAATAATATTTATTTCCCTAAGAAGATTGTGCTAAGAATTAAAGGACAGTATATAAAGTTATTGGTAGAATGCCTGACATTATATCAGAGTGCAATGAAGTCAATAAAATATGTTGTAGCTATTATTGTTGGATTCTACTATGCAAAAGAATTGTTTTGAAATGCAAACTGCCCCAAGGCTACCTTCTCAGGTCACTGCTCAGATTCTGGATCCAGACAATTACTGTAGAAAAATGACCCAAACATGTGTAAGAGGAAATATTAACCATTTAAGTCACTTTCTTTTAAAATTTGATTCCCAATCTAGCATCTACTAAGTGTCCTTAAAGATCATCGGAAACCCTGCCTTCCAGTAATCTCCAAATGATTAACTGCAAAAGCACTATTATTCAATTAGCATAACACTATTCTTTCCCATTGTGTAAATTAAATTAAAACTGTATGAATTAATGATATTTATGTGGACTTACATTTTTGGAGAAAATTTTATTTACTTATTTATTTTGAGACAGGGTCCCAAACTACAGTCCAGGCTGATCCTGAACACACTATGGAGTTCAGGGCGGCCATGAACTCATGGAAATCCTCCTGCCTCAGCCTCACATGTGCAAGGCTTACAGGCATGTGCCACTATGCTCAGTTTATGAGATGCTGTAGAACTGAACTCAGGTCCTTGTGCTTGCCAGGCAAGCACTTTAACCACTGAGACATGCCCCCCTCCCCCCAGCCATTAGAGGAAAATTTAAAAGGCATATACTTAGAAAGCATATCCTTGAAAAGGAATATATAAAAATTACAAACTATGAATATAAATGCTTTGAGGATATTCATGAAACAAAAGCATTTCCGATACAGTAATCTTAAACCTAATTCAAATATAAATAAGCTGTGTTGAAATATATAAATAACTAAATTGGAACATATATAATTCAACTATACATATACAACTATATATAAAAGTCTGGTTCATTCTTTCCTGCTTGATAGTTGTGACTAGACCTCTTCTTTAGAGGTTTTTTTCTGCTGTTTAAGCTGCCAGGCTTGGCACCCTCTCACCTTCTGGCAGGTCATGCAGTTGGTGGATGCTCCTGTGTGCCTCCAGTGACAGCTGATGAAGAGGCCCACCCACATGGGCTGTGAGGTGTGGGCAGGAGTCTAGGTGCAGCTATGTGAATGTCTCTGGAGTACAGCGGAGATGGGTGCTGACTAGTAGGCCCTGTTGTGTTGGCTCCAAGATGCAGGCCCACCTGGGCACAGCCATGTGGATTGCCCCTGTTGTGCAGCAGTGGCAGGTAGAGACCCAGATGCATGGGCGTCGGGGTATGGGTAAGGGGTTGGGATACGGCTTCCAGGATGCCTCTGGCGTGCAGCAGCAATGGAAGGAGGTTAGGCTCAGCTGTCCAAACTCTGAGGTGCAGGTGAGGGTCTGGGCATGCTGTCTTTATGATTCTAACTTATTAGTCAATAGTTCTACTTATAGATGATATTAGAGTAGGTGGAGAACAGACTGTAATTAGAGGTTAGCTGTAAGTATCACTAAAAAGCAGGAGAGCACTTATAAGGTGGCGGGCAAACTGTCAGTACTCCCACCCCAGACTGGAATTAACAGGGAGGAGCACTGCAAGCAAGACTGGGAAGACTTGAGGAGAGCCGAGAGTGCAGTGAGGAGAGTGCACCTTCCAGATCTGCAGATGCTTCAGAATACATGGATGGATCAGGGAGTAAACTGAGGAAGGAACTTAGCAACTAACTGATATACAGAACGGAGCTGAAAGGTAAGGAGAAGGAAAATGAAAAGGGGAGGAGAAAAAAGAACAAAGAGGAGGAAAGTTTTGTCAAAATGTTAAGTGAAATTAGAAAAAAGAAAGAGGGAAAAAAAGGAAAAGAAGGAAAAATAAAAAAGAACAAAACCCAAAAATGAGAAGAAAAAGAATCAGCAAAAGAAATAGAACAGAGAAAAAAGAAAAAAAGCAAAGAAACACAAAAGGAAAAGCAAACAGTAAAAAGGAAAAAAGAAAAAAAAAGGAAACGGCAAAAAGAAAATAGGAAAGAAAACTTGAGCAGTTGCAGGAAAGGGAAGGAGCTAAACTTAAAAAGATAAACCAATCATAAATCAAAATGCAACATCACAACATCACAACCTCCAAGGCAGGAGAGGGCGGTGCGTGGGAAGACTAGGTGGCAAGGGATGGCAGTATGTGGTAAGACCTGGGCGTAAGTCCACAGCAAATGATGCTGGTGGGTGGTGGGATAAGGGGCTAGATCTGAGGCTAGGGGTGGCAGAAGGCCACGATTGCAGGCAGGAAGACCTGGCACAGATCCCCTGCGAGCGATGGCTCTACAGCAAGGGATGGGGGCACAGGCAAGGCTTCAAATCACAAGCCAGCGATGGTGGCGGTGGGCGGGGATACCTGGGCCTGGTCTGCAGTTGGTGAAGGCCGCGGGGCCTGAAACCTGGGCTTTTTCCACAGTAAGTGAAGGTGGCGGCCTGGAGACCCTGGCCTATATCCCAGGTGAGCGCTGGTGCTGGCAGCAAACTGGAGACCTGGCTGAGCCTACATCTGCCTCAAGCTATGGCGGCCGGTGGAGACAGCCTTGCCTCCACAACAAGCTACCACCAGGAATATTTTCACTTTAAAAATCAGCCTATAATTTCTAAACTGTTAAATTTTTATTTCAGCTTCACATTTTGCCTATGTATGTGCTACGTGTGTATCTATGAATACATGTATGTAAGTATTTTTACCGAATCAAGATACGAAAATGTAAACCATGAAAAAAATCGCTTTTTACAAAAGTACATTTTCAGTAGCACTATGAGAAAACAACAACAAAAAAACCCCTATCTAACAAAAACTCACAGACACTTTGGAAATTAAAAGAAGAGAGGGCTTTCAGTTTTAGCACCGCAAAAGATGTTTTCTTTATCAGAATCTGATACTCAACTCAAACTTCTGGCCAGTTCATCTATATCATGACATCAATGCCAATTTTTTAGGAACTTGACTTGTGCTATTTTCACAAGAACAATTCTCAAGAGAGACTGACACCACACATCTCACAATGGAAAAACTGGTATCATCAACTGAAACTAATTTTCCCCTATGCTTCAATCCTACTGGTATTTTTGCCTTTATCGGAGTAGTTTAAGTTTTTCTCTATAGTGTATCGGGCAAGTAATTACTAAGAGAAAGGTGTAATGATGAATGGGTAAAGTAATTCTCATTGTTTTTCAAAAACAAAACCTCAAAAATGTATTCACCATGATCCACAAACTCAGAAGTTTAATTACTGTTCTTTTGTGTGAGAAAGTATTAAATATCATCACCTGTGTTCCTTGCCTACAGCTGGAGGAGGAGAGAGGAAAGGTAATGTTACGAAGAAAAGCCAAACGGCTTTCTGTCCTAGTCCTGCAACGTGCAGGAAAACTCTCAGGAAACTCATTCCTACTGATAATTTTCATTAATGGAAATTTCTAGTGATAACGTCAACTACTTCCTAACAAAACACAGGCATAACCTCGATTCCACAATTAATATCAAAACCCAGTTTGCTCTTTGTCTGATTTTAGGCAAGTTATTTAAAAACTGGGTGTCTCAGTTTCTCCAACTGTGACACACAAAGAACATAAGAAATATATGTTCTTAGGATGGGAAAGATCATTTAAGGTACTGAAAATGAAATAGTAAGCATATTCTAGTTTCCAAGAAATATTCTGCAATGCCTGTATCTGGGGTTCAATGTTCATTGAAATGGCAAATGCTTTTTATGCCGAAACAGTTGAATGAGCTGTATTTTTGGAAGCATGATTTTGGCAATTCAAACTGAGCTAAGTCATCAAATGGCTACATGCACATAGTGAAACCAGCAATCCAGCGAACCACAAAGCCAGTTTTTAAAAACCACTGAGATGTTTCCAGAAAGCCTAATCTACCGGTGAGTAGGTTTTTTTTAAAAATCACTATTCAAATTCAGCTATTTTTGGCAACGTTCCCAAATTCACCTTTAAAATGAGACACAGTATTTAACCCGGATTAAAAAGTTTATTTTGCTCTTGAATGTATGAATGCCTCAAAGGGATTTGAAAATGTTACTGTTCTTTGTTCATTTAAATGTGTCATATTTCTCTTTTATAGTCTAAGTCAATGCATGGATGGTGAATTTTTCAGTATATTCTATAATCTTTTTATCCCTCAGCAAAAGATTTTTTTAGAGCTAAGGGATTACAGAGGGATAACCAAGTGGTTCTTTAAATAAATAACAGAACTACAGTTCAGAGGGAACAGGATTAGCATCCGGAAATATTCTTGCCACATTTTTACTGTGTTTCCTCACACACACACACACACACACACACACAGAGAGAGAGAGAGAGAGAGAGAGAGAGAGAGAGAGAGAGAACACATGTAAACCAGGGTATTATTCAAAGTATGAAAATTACAGCGGTGATTTATGAGGAATTAATCCATCATGCAACACTGTACATGACATTCAATCTAATGATACCATTAAATTGGTAATGTTTAATAATGCCTGTGCCTGGAAATCAGTTCAAAGTTAAGCCCTAATGAGGACTTAGGAAAAAATATGGCCTGATGTTATGGCAGTATTAAAGCAACAATCACAATAACCACTACTACATATATAATAGCAATAACATCAGCAGCCATTATTTATTGGGCACTTAGTGTTAGTCAATTTGCCAACTACTTAATGTGTTTTGTATCATTTTTCAAAGCAACAGATACAGACAATAAAAGAGTATCAAGAAATGGAAACAGAAACATTAAGTAACTTGATGAAGGTCACAAAGATCATTGGAAATTCTAGAATTAAATCTAGGTTGCGTTGATGCAAAAACATGTCTTTCCCACAATTTGATCAATAACCTTTAATGAAGTAAGGGTATTCAAAATCTATGAAATAACTGGTGTATACAATATTCTAATAAAACTTATTTTAAAATATCTGTATCTATCTCATTAGCTACCGAATTATCTGTCTTCATTTTTATATGTTCATAATCAGTGGTTCTGAAGTTACTAAAAATATACCCAGACTCTATTATTTGGGGGAATTAGAAATAAAATATGTTCAAAATTATTCTACTAAGCCACTGACACTGATCTCATACTGAAGAAATGGATAACAGAAAGACAGGCATAGGGTACAGTACAGGTAACAGTATTACGTACTACTGCTGAGACCGCAGAGGCTGAGAAAAAAAATAGAGCCAACCAATATTTTTTCCTCTGTGTGTGTGTGTGTGTGTGTGTGTGTGTGTGTGTGTGTGAGAGAGAGAGAGAGAGAGAGAGAGAGAGAGAGAGAGAGAGACAGACAGACAGACAGACAGACTCTGAGGAGTGAGCCTGGGGTCTTCACAGTGAATATGTTATATCTTAGTCCATTTTATTTTAAGATAGGATCTCACAAAGTTGCTAAGTTTTCCAAGCTGCGCTCAAACTTAGGATCCTCCTACCTCTGATCCCAGAGCGCTGGGATTACAGGACTGTGCCACTTATGCGAAGTGCACTATTCAAACTCTGTACATTCTCTTTATCCTGTCCTTTGCCACTGATGTTCAATGTCAGCTAAGTTGACATTCTTCACTATTATAGAATCCCTCACAGAAATGTTGGACTATACTTAATATACTCTGTTGAAAAACAAATCATCTGTATGGATATTTGTTTACATCTGAATAGGTTTTTAAAATTTTAACCAAAAGCTTATAAACACATAGGTCTGTAACCAAAAGTATTATTGTGGGTAACTAGAACAAAAGTGGATAGCAAAGATTGCTAGTATTCCCAAGTATATCCTATACCAATTTCACAATAATGAAAAGTCTAGGAGAGGATTTGGCTGCCCAAGATATAAACGACCTTTCCCTATTTCCCTTGCAATTAGATTTTAACATCTGAAAAAATGCAGTGGCCTGTGGTATAGAACGCATGCAACTTCTTCATGAAGACCTAAAAGACAACAGATACGTTCTTTGGTTTGTCTTTTTGTTCTTCCCAAAGGCCCACAGACATCGTGATCATGAGCAATCCTTGATTATAAGGATTCAGGTGGCATCCAAGGAGAAGACAGAGTGACAAGACAAGAGGATTGAGGGTCCCTGGATGAACAAAGCTTTAGCAGGACCTTATACATCCTGACCTAGACCGTTTAGTAGAAGTAACTATGAAGGAGAAATAAACTTTTTTTTCTAATACATCAGTTTGTTTTTAAAGCTTAAAAAGGTTAAGCAGTCTTCCTGAACACTAGCCTCATAAAAACTATTTATAAAACACAGGTGGTGAGTGTATTTTATTTGCAATCTCTTGATCATCTAATTATTTCCATTATGTCTTTGTTACTTATTCATTGCTGTTACAAAATACCTGACATCTCCAACTTAAAGGAGGAAAGATTTATTTTAGCTCATAAATACAGAATGTCTCACACAGTCCATTCCCTGGCAGCCGACAGTGGAGGAAGCACACGAAAGAGGCTGGAGAGCTGTTCCCCTCACTCCAGACAGCAGCCGAGCAAGCTCTGCCTGGGGACTCATGCAAGGCCAGAACCTTTTCAAGAAGAAGCTACAACAACGTTTCCTCTTCCCTCCTTCACTTCAAGCTGCCAGTTGGGTGGCCCACCACACCCAGTTGGGTGCCCTTCCCCAAATGAACAACACACACCTGAAAGCTCTTCTATGGCCATATTCTAATTTCAGCAAGTTGACATAATCTCTCCAATGGTCACATCATATTTAGTGTAATTCTACACAAACTCACAAACTTCACAGTACTGATAATTTCTCTCTCAAACCTCTGACTCTTCAACTGATACTAGTGAGTTCCACTCTTACTGCATGCCCAAATTCTCTAAAATCTTACTGCTCCGCGTTGCCCCCCCCCCCTCTGGCCCTGGACACAACAATGCATAAAAGGCATTCAACCATGTAAAAATCAGTCTCTGTGCTCACAGAACTTCCAATCTGGTTCCTATCCTTCTTCTCATAACGATGGTGTGTAATAGCCTTCAAAAAGCATCATAGAGAGAATGAAACCATGCCACAATACAGGCATTTTACAGAACTAAATGGATGTGACAGTGTGAGATAGAGGGGTTGGAAAGGGTATGGGAGGGCCAAAAGTGAGGGGGGGGGGGGAAGGGATTGTAGCATTGGCCTGATATATATGTGCACAAAATATTCAACCTCAGTGTAATCACTGTGTATCACATATATATACTAATACAAATGGGATATTATTTTTAAAAATACTATAATCCAAGAAAGAGCTCAGCTCCATGAAAGTAGTCTCTATTTTGTTCCATGTCTGACATACTAGACAGTAGTTAAACAGTGAATCTCCTACCATATATCATATCAATATTTTTCTAAGGACATTAGGCCAAAGTTAAAGCATCCTTCCATACCAGAGAAAAGAAACAGCATACTCCAGCATTTTGTACCTGCTTTGTTTTGAGTCAGTGTCTCACTCTGTAGTCCAGGGCAGTCCTGAACTCACAGCAATCCTGCTTCAGCCTCCTGGGTGCTAGGATTATAGGAATGTACCTCCACATCCAGCTTATGTTGTGCTGGGGAATCAAACCCAAGGCCTTGAGCTTGGTCAGGAGGTGCTCTCACCAATGCTGTGCTCTTCCTCCAGGGGCTGATTCCTCACTTACCACACTGATCGTCTCCCTGTTCTCCTCAACAAAAGATACCCATTGTTTGAGCACAGTTTGCTACTTGTAAGGAAAGCTAATGGTATTAAGCTTTGCAAAGACTCCACTAGATCTCATCAGCTGCAAATCCTATCCTCTGCTTCAAGGAAAGTAATAAACGTCCTCTGCCCCATTGGTCAAGTTAGACAAGAAGGTCCATGTAAGAACTGAGTTGAAGGCAATAAGAAGGTCTTTAATTCTTCAATTTTATCATCAGCTTCTATTAGGAGTGACCATGCTTCAGGGTTTAAATCTCAGGGTCCCACAGACAGTTAAAGCTTTTGATCTTGCGGTTCAGAGAACTTAGCAGACTGTATAAAGTCTCACTGGATTGGAGAATAATGAAGGTATAAAATCCTTGGACCATTTTCTATCTCTTGTTGTGTTAACATTTCTTGTAACATTTTCAAGTAAAGGATTCAAATGTCAAGGTGGGCTAAAGGGAAGAATCATGCTTGATTTGGAAAAGACATTTTATTTTATTTTGTTTTATTTGTAAAGAGAATACATTATTGGGGAAAATACAGCCGGGGAAAGAAGCAGGGTAAGGCTTATGCTAGTAAGAACTGGGAGTTGGAAGTGTGGGGTGGCCTTTGGAGAAGACATTTTTAAAAGATTTGAAAATATTTACTTATATGCATATATTATAAAATGAGGTAACAGAAACTAGACTAGGAAATCAAAATGAGCCCCAAGGGAGGCTTCTGGAGAAAATACATACCGCAAGTCACACATATCACTTTGTATGTATAGTATAGATTTATAGCTTTGCCGAAACATTTCATTTGCCATGTTTTCAAACATACTGGAATATTTTCAAGTTATTTTAATATATTTGATCCTATACTTGAAACATTTATGAGAATACTGGCAGACATCCATTTCAAATGCTATCTTCTTATAAAATATAGTTTATTAATTATTATTAAAACAAAATTTGTTGTGAAAGGGAAGAACAAGTTTTTTTACTGATTTAATATCTAATATAACAGCACTCACAACTAGTTCTTCATATAAAATGTTTAACATATTTGGGACACTTGACTTTTTGAAAAGAATGGACACAACTCACTTCTCAAAAACTTTGTCATGAGAAAGGGGAATTTTTCTATTCCTAAAACATTCCTATTTTGTTGAAAATACTAAAAGTAATCTTTTTAACATGTTGCAATGCATCAGTAACACCCAGGCTGCTAATAAAGTAGAAAGGGGTCAGGAGCACTCCGTACTGTGAAGGTTTTCTGGTTTTTCCTTGAAGACATCAAGTACCATATATTATACAATGTGATATGAAAATATAAAATTAACATACTGAAGAGATACCTACACAGCCATGTTTTTGTGACACTTCCAATAAGAGCTAAGATAAGGCCTCAACATAGGTATCCATCAACAGATGAACAAATAAAGAAAATGTTGCACTCCATTACTAAAATTTCTGTATCCACTGGTCTGTTGATGGCTATTCAAAATATTCCACAGTTTAGGTATTGTTAGTTGTGCTGCTATAAATATGGATATACATGTATCTCTATTATACACTGCTTTTAACTCTTTTGGAAAGATATCCAGAAGTGATAATGTTGGATTGAGTGTAGCATTTATTTTCAGCCTTTTGAGGAATTTCCATACTGCTTTCCATAGGAGTTCTATCAGTTTACAATCCCACCCATATGTGCACAGAAGAGTACTGCTCTTCCATAGAGATAAATGTGAGGCTCTTGTAGATAAGTGGATGCAGCTTGAGACAATAATGGTTAACAAAATGAGTCAAATTCAGAAGGAAAAATACAGCGTGGTTTCCCAAATATGAGAAATCCAGAATACAGGCATTTTATAGAACCAAATGGGTGTGATGTTGGGAGTTGGGGGATGAGGAAGGGGGCAGGAGCAGAGAGGGCAAGGGATTGCAATGTTGACATGGCATATATATATATATATATATATATATATATACACACACACACACACACACACACACACACACACACACACACACAAAATACATTCCATGTAACCACTGTGTATCATATACATATATTTATACACACATATACACTAATAAAAATGGGGAAAAAGAAACATAACATATATACACAATGAAAAGTTCTTCGGCCATAAGAACTGAAATTATGTCATTTGTAGCAAAATACAGAGAACTAGAGGATATTGCACTAAGTGAAATGAGCAGGTCACAGACAAACAAGTAATGCACGTTCTCTCTCACACATGGAAACTAAAAAATAGAGACCTGAACATAGAATAGTGGTTACTAGAGAACAGGAAGGCAAGGCCTGGATAGAGGAAGGCTAGATTTGATCAGCACACCATGTGTTTACTGAAATATTGTACTGAGCCCCACGAATATGTATATTTAATACACATGAATAAAAAATTAAAAACATTTTAAAAGGCTGAAAAATCTTATCATTATTTTTATGTTGATTTCATACTATGCCATGCTATTTTGACTATGCTAGCTTACATAAAAAATGAATTATTAAAATTTTAAGCTTGGCACTCTGGGAGATTGAGACAGGAAGACTACAATTTTGAGCCCAAGCTGTGCAAATTAGCAACTTAGCAAGATCCTGTCCCAAAATAAAAAAAAATGAAAAATGGGCTGGGGTTGTAGCTCAGTGTAAGGACCCTAGGAAGAATTCTCAGTAGCACCAAAAAAACTCAAATGCATTAAAGCTTCTTAATTCTTAAATATGAATATGAATATGAGGAGACATTGTAACATATTCTTCTAGAATACTAGTGCATCATGTTTTGTACTGCCTAGGTGGGTGCTCACCAATCTACAGACTATGCTGTAATCTATAATTTCTTGTCTTGTAAAGTTCTCCAGAATTTATAACCATGGATGCATAATTTAAAGTGTACTGTAAGTATACTATTAAATCATCTAATTTAATTTCACAATAGAACAAATGATTATCATCTACATTTTCATAATAAGGAAGCCTGATTTATAAAGGTTAGAAACTTGCCCAAGTTAATGCAGCTGATAAAAAAAAGCAGAGATGAATATTGGTATCAGTAACAATCCCACAGAAGCTGGTAAAATTAACTATGTAGGCAGACATTATTTTAATCTCAATGAAAAGAAATATTTCCCAGAGATAGCCAAATACGTAAAATTTCATTTAAAAATCAAAATAGAACAATAATGTCCCATATTTCATACCAATGTGATCCTTATGACTCTCATATATACATAACTTGATAGAATTCATTATTTCATGGAAGTTCACTTTACACCATTCAGTGGCCAAATGGATGTATTGGAAATGGGACTGAATTTACTATACAACTTGTGTATTCTCAATAGGTAAACACAAAGATTTTTTTAAAAAGCTTACTATGGGTAAAAATTTACTTATATATGTCATTTTTAAATCAGCACAATGAATCTAAAATATATAACAATATCACTGAGATAGTTTCTGATCCACATTCTACCTGGAATTAATGACAAAAATTAATAATATACAATATATAATTCAGCTTATAGGCTCTACTTCGGAGAGCAGAAAGGAAAACAAAAGGCATACTTGTTTGTTTCATACTTGCTTTTTTCAAATGGTGAAACTGTCAGCAGTATATTTAAAAATAATTTTCATCATATTTTTAAAGTGCACTCTAGTAGAACTAGCTCCATATCCCTACTTTGTATAACTCTTGAAAATGTCCTACAAAATATTACTTATCTTGTTTTTCTTAAATTGTTTTTGTTTAGTAACTTTGCTCCATATTACAGTAGGAAGAAAACAGAATTATTGCCTCATCCATAAATTAAAACATTGAATTAAATTGAATATTAATACATGCCCAAAAATTTTAAACATGTAGATAACATCACCCAAATTAAGCAGAGAAGTAAAGCCAAGTTTGTAATCTGTTTGATTTAAGGAAGTGGTAAATTAGAAAAAGGAAATTCATTTAAAATAGAAGAGAATTAGTCACAAGTATCTTTGAATCTTATGATTAAAAATGCTTGGACACAGTACAATCTGACCTCTACAGCATTTCAGATAATCAAACTGTACCTAGGCCTGAAGGCACACACAGAGCATTTACTTGAAAGGATTGTGGTTACCTTGCAAATTTCTTTTACAATTTTATTAATGCCAGTTGTTTCATACATTTGGCCAACATTGCTTATTCCCTCTTTAGAACAACCATAAATTGCCAATTATCATGGGAGCAGCTATCAGTGTATGGATTATCTAGAAGTTTTATTTCTCTTCTATTTGGCCTTTCCACAGCTCATTAGCACATCACCAAGAAAGGGAGGGCTAAAGAAAGAAAAGCTGCTGAACTTCTAAACAAATAAGTTTACTCTTTTTTTTTTAAGCAGCATATCCACCACAACATTTGCAAGTGCTAGAAAACATTACCCAAGATGAGATGGAAAAAGATATTTAACGTATTTGATGGCAGTTTGCCTCATTTTTCCCCATGGTACTGCATGAAAGACTTGCTAACTTAACTCAAGTTTTTGGCCATAATCAGGAATTAACATCCTTTATTTTTTAAGTATATAATGGGGCATTTTTACAGATATCACTAGCCAGAGAGCAGTATATAACACTCATTGCCAATGCAGTGACTATTTTTCAATATGAACACAAGAAACTGAAAAATAGTCTTTCAAAGGAAGGCTTATGATGACTAAATACTATATTTTGAGGGAGAAATCAGTCTGTAGAAGGAACAGAGTCAATCAGAGAGCTTTCGATGGGCAGGGGGCGGGTGGGGCAAGGGGTCTTATTTCCTGGTTTGGTACTGGAAATTGAACCCAGGGCCTGGAATGTGCCAGACAAATGCTCTATCATTGAGCTACATCCTCAGGCCTAGAAAGCTCTTAGACTTTAGACTTGCCTCTGTATTTTATGCAACCAGTATTAGGATGTGTGCGTGGGTGTATGTGTGTGTGTGTGTGTGGGGGGGTGTGCATTGTGTGAGTCTGATATATGCAGAAATATTTTTCAAGGGAAAGTAAACTCACAAAATTATGTATCTATCACAGGAAATACACCATTGAACATAGAAATTAGAATATGTTAAATTCATTATCATTTTGCTCTTTTGTAAACATATGGAATATTTATGACCAACTGATACTCTTACCTTTGTCTAGCCTATCTAGCGGCAAGTGAACTGGTAATATTGTGATGGTTAATCTTGATTTTAAAGTTTGTTGAATCAAAAAATACCTAGAAAATTAGTGAAGCACGCTTGTGGGTGTCAGTAAAGGTATTTCTAGAGACAAGAAACCTGGGACACAACAATGAGATGGGAAGGACCTGGCCTGAACATGGGCAGCACCATCCAATGGAGTGGGAGGGGCAGAGGGAATAAAAGCAGCAGCTTCTGTCTCTGCTTCCTGGCAGCTGTGAGATGTGCAGCTCCCCCACGCCCTTCCCCATGACATGCTGCCTCTCCTCAGGCCCACAGCAACTAAACCAACCAACTATGGCCTTAAACCTCTGAAATAGTGAACCAAAATAAGTTTTCTTCCTCTAAATTGATTTTCTTAAGTTATTTGGTCACAGTGACCAAAAGCTAACAAACACAAATATGAAACTTGAAGTAGACAAATTGCTAGAATGTTGTGATAACTGTAGATTTACCAGGTAGAAGAGCAATCATCAAAATAGACTTGCGGGACTGGGGGTGTAGCTCAGCGGTTAAAGCACTTGCCTAGCAAACACAAAGCCCTGTGTTTGACTCCCCAGCACCACATAAACCATGTGCAGTGGCACACATCTGTAATCTCAGTGCTCAGGGGGCTGAAGCAGGAGGACTGCCATGTGTTCAAGATAAGCCTAGGCTCCATAGTGAGTTCAGAACTAGCCTAGACTACAGACTGAGACTCTGTCTCAAAAATAAAAAGGGTTTATTCATTAAAGTCATCATACTATTATTTATTCTGTAGAGAAGGTCTCTAAAATCATGAAATACCAGTTCTAACACTTGACAGAAATAGTATTTCTTCAACAATTATTTACTAAGCAAACGCAAATGACAAGACTCCACCTAGGAATGATACAGTCATATAAATAGAAAACAAATCTAGGTCCTCTGGGAACTAGTCATATCAGAGGAGGCATATGAAACTTAAATAATTAAATCTGAAGATGACAAGTGTTATAAAGTAAGACGAAGTGAGGAAGGGGAAAGATAGTGCAGATACTGAGGGCTTTGTGGATTTATTAGGATGAACAGAAAAAAATTCTATTGAGTTTACTGAGTATAAATTTTTAAAAAAGATTTAAAGATATGGAAGAGATAGCCATGTGAACATGCGAGGAACTTTTATGGGGGGTGTAGGGGACAGAATCTCATGCTATAACCCAGGCTGGTCCTGGACTCACAGCAATCCTCCTGCTTCCACCTCCGGTGTACTGGGATTACAAGACTGCACCGCCACGCCTGGCTTACATGGTGCAGAGGAACTGAACTCAGGGTTTTGCACTTGCTAGACAAGCACTCTAACAGCTGTGCTATTCCTCCACCCTACATGGGGAAATTTTTCCAGGTAGAGGAAGAAACTAGTCCAATATCACTGCAGTGGAATGAGAGAAAAGAACAAGTTTTGGAAAAACAGGCAACAGAAGAAATGAATGGGAAGGAGAAGAATGCCTGGGATTTAGTACCATGAGATTGTACTATGAGTGGCAAAACCATTGGAGGATTTTGTACAGAAGACTGATATGATCTCACATATATTTTAACAGAACTATCTAGCAGACAAAACGGATTGCAAGGAAAACAAGGATCAAAAAAGGAAGGCTGGTTTCAAATGCTTAATAACCTACGACAGAAATGATGGTGGCAAAGGAAGTAGTGAGAAGTGGTCTCATCATAAATATAGAACTGGCATAATTTCATGTACAACATAGTGTGTGTAAGAGGAGGAGCACGAGTGAATCCAAAGTGCTTAGCTCAGGCAACGAAAAGGATGCAATCACCACTCACTAAAATAGAAAGGACTGTGGAAGAAGATTTGGAGTCTGTCAGTTATGAACACATCAATTTTGAATTAAGAGTGTGTAGACAATCGTGTGTCATTGTTTGGAATTTAGCAAAAAAAAAAAAAAAAAAAAAAAAAAAAAAAAAAAAAAAAAAAAAAAAAAAAAAAAAAAAAAAAAAAAAAAAAAAAAAAAAAAAACTGTGCGCCAGGACTAGCAATTGAGATACATCAACTCAGTGATATTACTGGATGCCAGGAGCCTAGGTGAGGTCATCAGGGAAATGACTGTGGTACAGGAAATTAAACCAGCTTAGTGTGGTATTAAGAATTTATGTTGATGAGTAGGAACCTGCGAAGGGGAGTTAAAGCAGCTACTGAAAAGACAGGAAAGCAACCAGAAACGTGTGGTGTCCTAGGAACCAAAGATAAATCATCACTGTACACCATAAAACATCTCAAGTTATTTGGATTGGTTATTTATCATGTATAAAGAGCTTCAAATAGCCTCAGATGGTAGCTAGCACATTATGTAAATTTGGTTAAAGTTAGGTAAGTGTTAAGAAAACAAGTTATGCACACTTAAGTATCTTGTACAATTTATATTATTGTTGGTATATTTGTACCAGAAGGTACTTGGCAACTGAGGGTTAAGTAATATGCTATCAAACAAAGTATAAGAGAGTATATAAATAATTAAGAATATAGGCTCTCGGATAGAAATGTATGGATTTAAATACCTTTCAGTACCACTAAATCTTAGTGTATTCATCTCAACCTGGAGAAAATAAAATATATATGTTCCTAAGAGCTGAACATGGTGACATGATCTCAGCTGTCAGGAGGCTAAGGCAAGAAGATTACAAGTTTGAGACCAGGCTGGAATACATAGTGAGATCCAGTCTTAAAAAATATGTAACATTTTCTTCTGGTGTTGCTAAGATAAATTAAATGTGTTATTAGATGCATATAGCACTGAAGGCCCTTGCCAAATCAAATCCATAAATTTAGTTATTGTGCTAATTAAAACAAAATTTAAGAAGCAATGCTTTATATAGTCAATCAATAAAACTGAAATAAGTAAATACTGTCCAATGTGTATCACTGACTATGCATTACATTCTTAGATCTAGCAATGGATAGAAATAAGAATAAAGCAACTGCCCTCAAGGAAATTACAATTAAGTGGAGGAAAAATAAAAAACAGGACCAAGAACTAATGAAAGCATATGAAAGGGAAAATAACATTACCTGAGAACTAGGGATTTTTTTCAGGAATGACTTCCCAAAAAGAAAAAAAAAATTAAGGAACTTTTGTGAGTACAAAATTACCACACAAGGAAAGTGGGAGTTTAGGATAGCTGTCAAGCAGAAAATGTATACAGGCATGAAGGTAAGAAAACATTGTGTGTAAGTGTGTGTGTGTGTGTGTACGTACCTGTGTGTATCTGTGCAATACCAGTAGAGAGAGTCAGACAGAGAATCTCAGAGAATCTGTGTAACCAGAGGATATAATTTGTGTATTGCAGGAACAAAGGTTAAGATAAAATCACAACACACATCATAAAGCCCACATGCTTAGCACAGTAATTTTCCCTTTTAACAAATTTTATAATATATTTAGACATGTATAGGATATGTTGTATAACTTATAATGGAGAGAAAGCTACTGAAAAACATACAGGTAGACATAAACTGTATAATTTCCTCTTCCTACCATACTGAGATAAAGCAAAATCCATTCATCTTTTTGCCCAGGAAATATCAGCACTTTTGAAGTAAAGAGTACAAACCAACATAATTACTTTTATCAAAATTGTTTCCCCATTTCCACACTATTATGTCAAAAGTTTCATTTAATAACAAATTGAATATCCATCCCATAAATGTGTAATATCCATCTTGTAAAACCCAGATTAGCAATTTCCCAAGGCTGATCTATTGGGTGTTTACAGTTTTCACATTTTGATACACTAACAGGATCTTGTCATATCAGTGTTTTCTTTCTTTTTTTTCAGGCTGCCCTTGGACTCAAGGCAATCCTCCTGCCTCAGCCTCCTGAGCTCTGGAATTACAGTCATGTGCCACCACGCCCGGTTTACCCGGTTTACATGGTGCTGGGGAATCGAATTTAAGTATTTAGCACTCGACTCTGATTGTTAGGCAAGGGCTTTAACTCCTTGGCCACTCCTCCAGCCCCAAGTCAGTGTGTGTGTGTTTTTTTTTTTTTTTTTATGATAGTATTTCCAATACAGTTTACATTGTGTGATAAACAGGTTTTTCTGGTGACCATTTTAGGGAGCTGAGAGGTGAGCCATGAAAAAAGTGAATATTTTAAATTTAGATTTTTGAAAGATCACTCTGGAGAACTGCATATGGAAGACAATCAGTAGTTAGGCCAGTTAAAGAGACCAATTAATTACACGATACAAGTTTCTAGTTATTTTCTCAGTTTTGGGACACAATACCTGATATCCACAAGTTGAGGGGGAAAAATTCATTTTACCTCATGATTTCTGAAGGGCACACACAGTTCCCTCACGGGCAGCTGGCAATGGTAGCAGCATAGCTGGTGCACGCAGGGCTAGGAGGGTGTCGGCATTCACGGCACAGGACAGGAGAAGCCAAGTGAGACGGAGGCACGGAGAAGGTAAGAGGTGGGGTGAGGTTATGGAAGAGGCAGGGGCCGTGAGCCAGGGGGTGTCATAGGAACGGGGTGACTAGAGAGGTGGTGAGCGGTGGTGCCCACCCAAACGCTGAAGAGCGGCTTCTGCGGCTGCTCCCGCAGTCTGGCCGGAAGTGATGTGTCCGCAGGAAGTGATGGCGAGGAGTGAGGGGGGCACGGTAAACACCCCGGCCACGCACCTGAACGCCCTGTTCCAGTGTTCCGACCCTTCCAGCCAGGCCCCACTTCCCTACTGCACACGATTCCATAGTTATTCCATGAGAACCAAATATACGAAACTTTGGAGGACAGTCCAGACGCAACCCCTAACAATAGAGAATATTCATACTGATCCACGGTAGGCCCTCAAGAGTTGTAAAAAGAAAGATCTGATGGGATACACGTGAGTTTCAACAAAACAGAGGACAGGAAGAAGATGGTAGGATGTGATGCATTTGTCTTCATAGTCAAATGGACTTGCTGCAGCATGAAGAACAAAAAGAGTTACTGAAAACGATTTCTGTGTTTTTGACAGAGAAAATGGGTATAAAGAGGAAAAAATAGTAACCAAATATTGCTTTATGTAGTATTTCATGAGGCAAGGAACTCAAAATGGCAAGATTATATCTGTGGCAACTTTATTACTGAATACATCGTTGACACTGGGCTCTGGAACACAGGACATTACTGTCATCTAATACTATATAGATGTTCAATTTATCCTGTAATAAGTCTATCATTAAGTTGAAAATACCACAAGTCAAAATTTCATTTCATTTCTTTTCTTTTCTTTTCTTTTCTTTCTTTCTTTCTTTATTTTTTGAGACAGGGTCTCACTCTGTGGTCCAGGCTGGTCCTGAAATTTTCATTTCTTATACCTCACTATCATACATTCTAGCCTAGTAACACTGTACACTGTTTCATAGCATCCTGATGGCATGGCTAAAGTGTTGCTGCTGCCAGCTACTGCTATTTCAGTGTCATATGAGCTCATCACACACAGGCCATCAGCGTGGCTAAAAATGTCTAAAAATTTAAAATTTGATAAGGGATTACCTGTACTAAATGTGGCACCCTGTACAATGTCATTCCATTAACACTGCATTACTGAAAACACAAGATGGATATCCTGAGGGTGGTCATTGGTTCTGTAATAGAAAAGATCAAATCTACAAATAGGCCTTTCTCATTTTAATTTACTGGATACTGAATTTGCTATGTTTTTTGCTTGAACATTTCTACTTTTTCATGCCTTTTTCCTGCTATTCTGTAGCAGTTATATAATGAAAAATGCAGTTGCATCTCAATGCAATACATATAAGTAGGCTTGAAAGAAATGCTTTTCATCTTATATGAAAAGGTAATTTGAAGCATTTCAGATGCTTGGCCATATTACTATTTGTTTATGAAAATCGTGTTGTATTTTAAAATCACATTTAATTGTAAATACCCACAATTCATGCATTCATCTGTTCCTATGTTTATCAACTTTATGGACTGTAAGTCAAGAATATTTTCCTTTATCTCAGTTTCAGCAATGTAACTACTAGCTATCAAAACTCAATGTTTACTGGCATATTTCTAGATAGGAATGTCTGTTACATTATTTAACTGTGGAAAATCATGATTTTTTAGAGGGCTTGTTATAGATTCAGCTTAAAGTATTTCATCATTCTTCTACATTATTCACATAGAGCTGTAGAAGATGCTAAAACCTTAGTGTCAGGGGACAAGGACCTAGTGGTCAGCAGGCTTTTGTATGAATAATAGAATTCCAGTGGTGAATGTTTTAAAGCAAAGTGCTACCTGAGCCTTATTTTATTGTGTCTTATAAAATTGAATCATGTTAAAATGCTCCACCTATGTCAAAATCTGTACTTTTTGCCCTATGTACTCTGAAAATTCTTGAATTCAAAAGATTATTTTTTAATAACAGCAAGAAAATGCACTGAGACTTAAAGGCATTCCAAACAGGGATCAATACTAATACTAATCACTAACTAAAGTGAAATTTTATTGGTTAAATATTAACAGAAACAAAATTGTATTAAAGGGATATCATGAAGGTTCATGCACACTTTACTTCTTTCCAGAAAATGAATATTATGCCATTCATACAATGTATTATATGTAAACTACAATATATAAAGTCTACTATGGAGTCCTGTTGCATAGTGTACTACACAGGGCATATTAGAGCTCTTATTGTATCAAATTTTATCTAAAACACCAATCTGCCCACTTCTCTTTTTCTTCAATCTCCTATCCTATCTCTTCACATTCAACAAAAAAGTTCTAATTATTCTAGTGTCTTGCTTCTGGTTTTCTATAATCGACCTGTAATTTAAAGTACTCTGACTTGTCATTCTTCATTTAAGTAGCTCGGGCACATCATACAAGTTGGATAAAGAAAATGTAATCTATATAAAAATGGAGTATTACACCGCGATAAGGAGAGATAAAGTTGAGTCATCTCTAGGAAAATGGATGCAACTGGGGACCATCATACCTAGCAAAGGAAACACACACACAAAGTTTCAATACCTTATGGTTTCACTTCTACAAGAAACCCAAAATATGCATGACCCAAGGAGCAAAATAAAAGAGTGAAGATAAGAAACAGGAAGGTAGAATTTGCACAGAAGGGAAGGGGCCATGAGGACCAGGTAGGGGAGAGGATGCTAAAGAAAATAAAAATACAGTATGTTCATCCATCAATTTCTAGTGACGTGATTAATACACAAATGAACATGTATCAAAACATATAAATTACAATAATTTTTTAAAATCACACAAGTCTAATTACATGCATGTGGTACTAGGGGTTGAACCCAGGGCCTTGGCAGTCAGCTGATGTCCAGCCCAGTTTCTTTTTTTAGCCTTTTCCTTTTTCTTTTTTTTTTTTTTTTTGAGTATGTAGCTCAATGGCAGAGCTCTTTTATTCCCATTTTATTGTTATGCATAAGTGCAAAACTTAAGATTTACAATGAAGTTGAGCATTTTGTGCGCATATGTATCTTGTCACTCTCCTTTTGTCCCTCCCCCTACCAACCCCTACCACCTTCCCTGCCCTACCGCCCCCCCTTCACTGTTTTTCATTTTAAGTTCCATGAGATAGTTACAATCTCTCTCTAAATTGCTCAGGCTGGGCTGAAACTACAGGTGTGCATCACTAGGCCCAGCTGAGTCTACTGGCTTCTGTTACTCAGATCCACTTACCGACGACCCTTTGTCTCCACCCTCCTCATTCCTTCAAAATCTTTGACACTCGTGGATGTGGGCACCCTCTTCAAAGTGTTTTGAACATCTTTGGTGTGATGCTATTGTCCTGAGGTTCTTAAATTACACCTATCACCACTGGTTATCTGCATATATCCATATCAAAACGTATACATCTATCTATCAATCATCTATCTTAAAATCATTTCATCACAAATTTCCTGTCCTGGAACAACTTCAAACCTTACTGTACCTTCTCTTTGTGAAATCTCCCATATTTCAGAAGTCGGTCTGCTGTCTCTGTCACCTCTTTCTGAAACAGTATATCTATGCCTCCAATCTTAACTGATTTGTTAAGAATAAACCCTGGTTTTTCAGCTTCACTTGGAGGTGATACTGGCACTTCCAACTCAGTGTGACCTTTTCTTTTTATCCTTCCTAACGTCACACTGCCTCTCCAGATTTAGCTCCTCAAATCCACGGGTCGAAAACACACAGCACAATATTCAAAATTTCTCAGTGGCCTTCTCTTGTCCACTAGCATGACAATAAAGATCCTCCACAATGTGTCCTCAACTTTCCTTTCCAACTGCCTCTCCTCTGCTTCCTCTTTCCCCTCTCCCCCCAGGTACTCTACCCACCAATCACAAAGTGGACAGAAGATTCATTCTTCTCTGTCTTTCTCGTTTATTTTCACAAGCTTAGTGAGCATTTTATGGGAAGATATTCCCTATGGAAATCGTATTTGACTATCAAGACTTGTCATTCAGTTACGCCTCCTATAACCTGCTAAGTCAAGATTTATGAAGCTAGGATTTGTGCTCCCAGAGGATTTGTGCGAATTTCTATTATACTTGTTAATTCACTGTGCCTCAAAGCAGGTGTAAGCGGATTTGTCTACTCTTCTAGTCCGTAAGGACTCTGAGGAAAAGTCAAATAAAACCTAGTTAACACAAATTTGATGATCAATAAACACTTGATGGATTGAGTTTCTCTGTGTCTGACCTTCACATGCCACATCATTCTTTAATTTCAAATGTATCACTCTAAATCAACAGAAAAGCCAGAAGGTACAATTTTCAAATCCTAGGCTTAGGACTCCAAAACAACTTTTTTTTAAGGGTCTCATTCTATAGCCCAGGCTGGTCCTGAACTCACTATGGAGCACAGACTAGCCTTGGATTTATGGCAATCCTCCTGCCTCAGTCTCCAAAGTGCTGGAATTACAGGTGTACACTCTCACACCAGGCTTTATGTGGTGCAGGGGAAATGAAACTCAGGGCCTTATAACCAAAATCCCTTGGCTCCATTTAGTCTGCCACCTCCCAGCTTGTGGCCTTTTAACTTTATCTGGGAAATGGGAAGATTGATTGATGGGTGAACAGTAGAGATACTGTCTTTGAAACAACTGTCACAGCCTGGATACATACTATAAGTATATACTGAACACTCACAAAGTAATTGTAAAGACATTAATGATAACGTGTACTTGTGACTGTTTTCAAAACCTTTGTCTATTTTCCATTTCAAAAAATAACCAAGAAAGAACCACTGATTGAAAAGTTAGTTATGCAGAATTATTTGTAACAAATCTAAGACCTTTATTTTTTACTAAGGACTCACCAAGGTAACTTGTCAGAATGTTTTCCCACTTCAAATGATTTAAAAATAAAAGTTGAAAAAAACTACAGCCTCTTCTGCTATTGCAGGAGTGAACATTACATTAATATGAACAGATTCTGTCAAGGCTGAAAGCATTACAATGTTAAGAAAAATGTGTCCTCACAAACAGCAAGGATGTGTGTGGGCGAGAGGGAGCATAATGTATATACACAACACCTTCCTGAGAGTTGACTTAGCTGTCTTGGTTTAACCCAAACAAAAGATTAGAAAGATCTGCCAAACGCATGATTGTTCAGGCTTGGAAACAGCATAATCAAGTATCCACAGCTACAAGTGGGTCAGTCATAATGATTCCTATACGAGTGTCAATACTACTCACAGCTAAGTCAACCACCAGTATTCTTTCTAAAACTGGGCCTAGGTGTTTGCAGAAAGCTCTGCATGATGTATTTCTTCATTGTTTGGTAAAGTCTACTTAGTAAATATTTCTCAATTACAAGATATCAAAATGTTTTTACCATTGAAATTATTGATTCTACATGCACATACACACGCACGCGCACACACGCACACACACACACACACACATACTACACTATCTTCCAGACTACAAATATATTTCAAAATACATTTTGCAATGATTTATTAGCAGAAAAGGAAATCATAGTGAGTTTAGAATTCTATTATTAACAAATACAGATTGCTTGACAATTTTTAAAGATGATATATTTTACAGCCTGATATAAATACCTTCAAAATTTTGGGCCAGATATAGATATTATCTACCAATTACTAATTTTCAACTAAAACGTCTAAGTCAATAAAAACAATTCAGAAAAACAGGAAATCATACATTAGGTTGACCTGGGAGGAGGATCCCCTACACTTTGTACTCTACAAAGCAATTTACCTAGAGAGAAAGCTTCATTTTTACTTAGGTTATTTAACTCTCTTGTTCCTTTTCATACATTCTAAGGTGAACACTGAAGACCAGCCATCTTTGAGAAAAAAAACTATAAAAATGCCAAATGTAATAATCTAAACTATAAAAATATATGCATATACACTTATAGGTTTTTTCTTTCATATAATGTGTATAGATAGTATCACCCCACATGAGCTCCCAGTATTATATTCTTTTATTTTTTAAGGAAAAAACCTTAGGGTCTTACGATTAAGTGCAAAATGACAAAAAAGAAAAATGTGATGTTAGAAATAAACACATTCTGAGAGCCAATTTGTCATTGTTTTGTGACATATTTCTTATATACACAAGAGCACCCAGCAAAGTACTCCACCTATAACAGTACTCAGTAAATACTTGCTAAATGCTGAATATATTTTATTCTTGGACGGACCCTCAAGTATTGTTCTAGAAATATTTCACTCATCAGTCAACCTATGCTAAGCATGACTTTGGTGAGAGTTAATCTTTTTGAGAAGAATCCAAGCAAAATTTGTATGATATAAAAATAGTGGATATCAAAATATCGAACGAAAAGTAAAATTATTTCTGGAATCAATGAAATATTTTACATATATGCACATGTACATGCATATGTATAAACATATGTACATATACACATACATGTATTCTACTGCATTAAAAGTTTACGTCAACAAATCACGTGAAAACATTGAACCTGTTCAGACGTTATCATAAAATAATGCCCAAAATTCAGTTAGTCTATTTTGTTTTGTGTCGCAACCTTGGAATCTGTGTGAAATTAATCTCATCCTTAACGTCGACGTAAATCCTTGGTGTAAGTGAATCATTCTTGTCACAATGACGGATTCAGAGACATAGCATACAAATTTATGTGTGTGGCTTTATGTTGATGACAATACGATAAACATGGGAAAATAACCTAACATGTTCCAACCAAAAGTTTTCCACACTTTTGTTAGGTTATTGAGAAAAATGTAATTCTTTTTCCTAGTAAATAAACATGAGAGGGAAAACCCCACTGGATATCTTGGTAACCATCCTGAATCATATCGAAACCAACCTAGCGAAGACATAACTATGAGAGATAGAGTGGAAGAGTACAAAATGAAGAGTACCACGACGAAATGCTCCTGCAGTATGATGACAATGGGAATACATGGATTAAATTCTTACCAGAATCCCCCCATTCTTCTGGATTTCTCTCTTATGGAAATCAACAATTTCTAAGATGTAGTCATAAAAAAATCTTCAGTGGAAGAAAAAACATACTGTGTGACTGTTCTAATGTGATATCTGTGTGTGTGTTTGCCATTTTTCTTCAGTAAGTTTTTCTATTATTGCAATAAACATCATTCTAATTTAAAGTTTATAATAACAGGTCCTACACTCTAAAATATATTGAATTATATTGTAAACACCAACAGTGCAAAAGGTTCAATTCCAGAGTGATACTTATCATGTGGTTTAAAATTTAGCTACTTAATGGCCTGTTTTATCTAAAGACACCTTCTTTTTGCCTACCAACATTATTAGGGGACTGTATAGAAAAATGGTGTGTACATAAACTAACAGTTTTTATTCCATCGAGAGACAATCTTACACTAAAGGTAATCTATTTGAAACATAGAAAAAAGAAAACATGCCTTCTTTGAAGAGATTCCCCCATCTTTGGTTTATAATGTAAATGGCTTCAGATGTTAATAATTTGCAATGATATGATTGAAAAGTTAATTTTTACTTTTACTCAAAATCTAATCTTTTTATAAGAGCAGAGGCAAGAGGATTACAAAACTTCAGTATTGAGGTATCTTCAAAGCATTTCGCTGACTATTAATAGAGGAGCATTCCCCTCATAATGACGTAGCACAGGTGGAATCTGTACTGAATAGGTAGATGGCCTCTGCTTCCTACCACCAACTTCAACTCAAGAGTCCCTCCATCAAGGTACCGTGCAAAGAACCAAAACCTACCAAAGAACAAGAAATAGCTCACCTATTCAGAACTAGAGCAAAGAATTTGGGTGACTAGGTAACTGAGTTGATCATTCAATACTGAATGCCTAGAACTTTTAATCAAAACTAATTACCAAAATGATCCTTATTTTAACTAAAAATGCTCGGTCATTAACACACCCTAGGACAAATATCCAAACACCAACACAACACAGCATATACAGAAATGTAACAATCCACTGAAAGGGCTTTTTTGCCAGTATCAATCTCAGATGTAGCCCTGACAACTACTGTTAAGATCCTGTCAAATTAAAAAGTCTATGTGTAGCAAAGGAAAGTATCAACATTGTAAAAAGAGAACCAACAGACTGGGAAAAAATATTCACCGCTAACATCTCAGATAGGAAGATCATAACGAGAATATACAAGGGGGAGCTGAAGAAAAGTAAGCCTAGCGAAATAAAGGATCCTATTGAAAAGCGGGCAAATGAAATCAAGAGACAGTTCACTCACAGAGAACTACAAAGAGCCAATAGATACATGAAAAGATGCTCAACATCTCTAGCCATCAGAGAAATGCAAATCAAAACAACACTTAGATACCATCTCACTCCAGATAGAATGGCCCATATCAACCAGTCAAATAGTAATCAGTGCTGGGGAGGCTGTGGGGAGAAAGGTACCCTCCTGCTCTGCTGGTGGAAGTGTAAATTCATACAACCACGCTGGAAAGCAGTATGGAGATCTCTCAAAAGACTAGAAATAAATAACCCCCCTTGATCCGGCGACACCCCTCCTGGGAATATTTCCAAAAGAGGCCAAAACAAAACATAACAGAGACATATGTATACCCATGTTCATAGCAGCACAACTAATAATAGCTAAAATATGGAAGTCACCAAAATACCCATCAACAGACCAACGGATACACAAACTGTGGTATTTATACACAATGGAATACTATGCATCTATAAAGTACAACAGCATGGAGGCTTTTGCGGGCAAATGGAAGAAACTAGAGAACATCATGCTTAGTGAAGTGA